>JASDQU010104622.1:140760-161453 GCA_032191745.1 Picea mariana | reverse complement strand
CTGAAACTCACACTCAAAGTACTACCGACTGTCCACGATCCAATGCAACCAGTCCCACTCAATTTGGATACTCCAGCAAGAAGTTATTCTTGTTTTACCTAGAACACCTTCTTGAGACTAGTCAATGGGGCTAGTCAGATACCCTATCTTACACAGGGTGTATCTACAAATTTAAAATGACCCAGAAGCTGAAATTTTTTCCACAGATAAAATAATAATTTCCATAAATTTTATCTGGAGTTCAGGGTCTGAAACGTTACAGAAAATTTTTTATAGCAAAAATTCTACAATGACTCATTTCAGGATGATTCCAGAACCCTATCTTGTACCGGCTTTATCTCCGAAAGTATAAGGTATCAGGATCTGAATTTCTAAAAAAACGTACCTTGATCCGTCTTCTAAAAACCCTTTAAGCCGTTCCTCCTGAAACGTTGTAGAAAAAAAGTTATAGCGAAAATGCCACGGTGTCTCAGATGTAGCAGCGAAACCCCAAGACCTTGAGCTCTGATACCATATGTTAAGAACCAAACATCAATATAGCATAAAAAAACCTCTAGAATAGTACTCAACGCCTTGAAAAAGAGATAATATCAGATAATAAGCCTCTTCGAGGGGGCAACCTCCTTTTACCCCACTTAAATGTTCAAGCACAAGATGATTCAAAATGAAAATGTCTCCTTGGTATATATAGGAGACTAGGAGGTTTTAATGGCCTAAAGCCGACATAAATAAAATAACATTACTAATCTAAATCACAANTAATGGCCTAAAGCCGACATAAATAAAATAACATTACTAATCTAATATGCCCCAATTAAGTGGTAATGAGCCAATATTAGGGCTTAACATCATCATTTCCGAAAGAGACTGATCCATCTCTTTCCTTTCGTAATGCAAGAAACTTGTCTCTATCACCTATCATGTGTTTTGAACACCCACTGTCAACATAACAACCATGTTTCTTCTGCTTAGCTTGTAGAGCGAGTGTGCATTCTTCATTGCTATACTGATCCTACTTTCTTATTCATGTCCTTTTTTGAGGTTCCTGTCTGTGAAAGTTGTTATTCTGTTGCAGCTCTCTAGGAGGCAATATCATTCTGCAATCTTTGGCCATGTGTCCAAAATTGTTACATTTCTAACATTCCACTTCAGTGCTCAAAGATTCAAACATATTGTAACTTCGTCTCTGTGTTTCACTAGGTCTTCTTGGATAACCCCTTTGTGTATGACTTTCAAAGCTGTTTTTGTTCTTGTTGTTAGCTCTACAATTCACAGCTTTATGTTCAAAATTATTACATGCATAACATAAACAAAAAAGGATAGTTTGATACCTAGGAGTTGAAGATCTTCTGAAAGGAGGTATTCTTATGAGTTCTTCTTCTTCCCAAGGACTATCTGTCGGTTGTTGATTATGAAATCTGAATCTTCTCGGTGGAGAAGTGTCCCTGTAATCTTCCTTGTAGATCTTCCTATCCCACTTTCTTTTTTCTACAAAGATTTTTGGATATGTTTCTTGCTCTATTGTTTTGGAGCTTGATCTTTTTTCTGTCTGATTGTATCCAAGTCTGGACTTGTCATGATGAGATTTTTGACTGCTGATAATGTCATTCAAAACTTTTGAGTTGTTCTGCATGTTAGCTCCAGAATTCACCTCTGGATTGCTGCAGAGGTAATCCTGATACCCATAAGTTTTATGTCACAATGAATAGTTTAAAGGTGGTCTAATGGACACAGACTCAAGATGGTATCATTATAACTTATAAAACTGGGTTGGCACACATAGGCAAGTGAGGTCTTGATCTAAATTCAACTAGTAATTTGTAGTATAATGGTGAGTGGGGGGAAGAAATTAAGGAGAATGAAATAGTCTGCTATGGACATCCGGTCCTCCAGCAGCCTATGGAGGAAAATATTCAAATACAAGATCCTCTTGAATTCAGAAATTCAAGAAACTGAAACTGCTATAAAAATACTACAATCAAACATACATTACAATATAGTCACAACAACCTGACTAGATCATCCATGCCCGAGATCTCAGTATCAGAGGGAAAAGAGAACACAAGAAACTGATTAAAATTGGTTGTAATGCCACTGTGAGCATTCTAACACAACTGCCACAAAGAGATGAAAAGAAAGTGACTTTCATTAAACAAGAAGTCTTAGATACATAGAATAACCAGAGAACCATCAACTTCACTAAAAAATTTGCAATCGGGATCTCAGCTCAATCATTGACCATTACAAAAAGACAAAACTCCAAACTTATACTCAAAAAAATTTGTTCCTACAACAGAGGCATTTCCGGGTCTTCGCATTAAAGGTTTTACGTCTGCATGCTTCCTGTTATACTGTGCATGCAGTCTCCTGACAGAAGCGAGCTCTGTCAGATGCAAGTGTATTTCAGGAAGGCTCTGCAGATGAGCTGACCTGCTGACAGTGCTTCTCGAGCTTTCCATTTATGGTAGAAGTGATGCTCAACCACCACCAACCAACCTTAATAACTACTTCTTCAAGATAGAGAAGGCCTGAGTCAACACTGTACCTGTGGAATTTGGCGGCCTCTACATTCTACCATATGGACTGAGTTGGATGCTTGCAGGGATGGCTAGGAAGTCGTGGACATGGACGAAGATCTAGCTGGACAATGAGAGTGAATGGAAGGCTACTGGGTGTGTGATGGCCAGGTGGAGGAGACACAGAGGTTGGGAAGAAGCAGTGGGGGCGACACAAGTGGGAACTAAGAAGGTGATGTGGAGCGAAATTGTACAGGTGGCGATAGATGGAGTGGGGGACAGCTGTCAGCGGGATGGTTTGTGGAGCGGCCACTTGTTGACCTAGGATAGGGCATAATATGCACATGAGAATATTGGGGCTGTGAAAAGTGGTTTCATTATTCCCCGCTTTTGGGCCAGATGTGTGTCTCTGACTGACACGTTTCACCTTCGCAAAACCATGGTTTTTTCCCCGACCCACTCTATATTTTTTAACGACTGTGCATGTTGAGGCTTCGATATGGCCAACAACCATCGATCTGGAGTGCACAGATCTTAGCCACCCAGATCTATGCGCCTCTTATCACAATGCACCAAACGGTTACATCAACTTTGATGGACTTAGGATAAGTGCCATTTAGTGGGTTTTTAACCCCATTCTTCACATTTTTCCACCCAAGGGCCAAATCTAGTGGGGAAAAAACCTCATACCATAAGATGTGATAACATTAAGCTCCATGGGGGATATAGTCCTCCCTGTGAGGCTCTAAGATCTCTTTTGCAATTCTAGTTTCCTTCTGTTGGGCTATGGAGGTAGGCTCAAAAAACACCCTGCTGAGGAATATATGCAGAAAAATAAAATCAAAAAAAACTTACAAGGGCTCCAGGGAGCTTATTTATGTACAATCCTAAACTAATTGATTTTCAAAAAATGATAGGTGAAAGAAAACTTCCACCATATCCATTCAAGTAACTTCCTAACTGGAAGTTTCTTTACTCTGTCAGTGACAATTAGCAGATGATGCAACCATGACAGTAGAATGGCTACTCCCTTCATCTTTTCTTCAATGGATGAAGTTGAAATAAAATAGGGCAGCTCCAAGATATGAAGGAAATTCCACTCCATGTAATCGTTGATGGGCTCATAGAATGAGTGGCAAATTCTGTGAAATTTGAAGAAGAAGGCTTGTTCTTCTCCACAACTGCTCATGCAGGGTTGAATATCACTGATAGGCATAGGCGAATGAGAAGTTGATGCAAGCTGAATGATCTTAGGTGATGGTTGCTCATTTATAGGCTTTGGACATGAGATAAGTTGTCCCTTATGCTACTTCTCTGGTTCTTTTGATTCTTCTTCTTGGCTCCCCCAAGGGTCATATTCATAATCATCATAAACATGACCCGTGGGAAATTTCTGCTCTTCATCATGCTGCTCAGTGTCTTATGTAGGCCTAGGATGACTGATTTCCTCACGAAAATTTCCTTTAAGAAAAAGAGGATAAGGCTCTGTTGTGTGCTCTTGGATATTCTGCATAGCCAGCTCAAAATCTGATTCATAGCTGTCATATACAGGCTGGCTGCTCCTCTGGTTAGAAAATTATGATATGGGGCACTGCTGCTCCTCTTCAGAATAATTATCAAAGCTTGAGACAACAGGACCATCAGGAGAAGAATGCAGGGCCTCTACGACCATGAAATATTCATTATCATCCTCAATAGAGCTGCCAAGAACATCCTCTTCAAGGGCTAGAAAATCCTCTGCACTTTCTTCATATTCCAACCTTTCTAGTTTGGTAGAGAGATATTTTACCAGCTTCATCAGCTCACTCAGAGAATATTCTTCCTCCTGGTCCCCATACTTACATCTTTTCTCTGATGCATATGAATAGGGATGAGAAATGATTGATTTATGATCCAAGTCATCAGGCTCATCCTCACATCCTGCGTAGGAAGTAGCTCTATATTGAATACAGTTGTTGTATCCCTCACAACAACTATGAAAAACTAACTAAGAGGGATAAAAATTCTGACAATGAGCGTTGAAAGCTGCATGAAAATATCCCAGTGAAGAAATGATAGCAGGGGGTAAAGAATGATACCATTCACGAGCATCCCCTGCTAATGAGAACATGAACATCTTCATTAATACATCCTCCTGATGTATCTCCCACTGGTGCATAAGTTCATGAAACTCACTAAGATGATGAACATGGTTGTCCTCTTTAAGCTCTCTAAATATAGGCAAATAATAATTCCATTCATTTGGAGTAGGAACAACATTGGGAAAACCCAGAACAACAGGAAAATTAAAGGGAGCAAACCTCCGAGCCGGGATTCTTTCCATTTCGAACCAATGGAGTCGCCAATCGATCCATTGCATAGGATTATTTACCTATGCAACGACGCCATAAGTGTTAGCACCAGAAGTCATCTCTAGATTGTTGCATAGGTAAGCCTGATACCCATAAGTTTTATGTTACACTAAATAGTTTTAAGGCGGTCTAATGGACACAGACTCTGGATGGTATCGTTCTAACTCAGAAAATTGGGTTGGCACGCATAGGCAAGTGAGGTCTTGATCTAAATTTAGCCAGTAATTTGCAGTATAGTGGTGAGTTGGGGGAATAAATTAAGGAGAATGAAATGGTTTGCTATGGACATTTGGTCTTCCAGAAGCCTAAGGAGGAAAAGCTTCAAATACAAGATCCTCTTGAATTCAGAACTTCAAGAACCTGAAACCTCTATAATAGAACTACAATCAAACATACATTACAATACAGTCACAACAACTCGACTGGATCATCCATGCTCGGGATCTCAGTATCAGAGGGAAAAGAGAAAACAAGAAACTGATTAAAACTGGTTGCAATTCCACTGTGATCAAACCTACATCAAAAAAACATAACTACCCTCAACTGGATCATCCATGCCCAAGCATTATAACACGACTGTCACAAAGGGATGAAAATAAACTAACTTTCATTAAACAAGAACTCTCAGATACATAACATAACTAGAGAATCAACAACTTCACTAAACACTTTACAATCGGGAGCTCATCTCAACCATTGACCATTACAAAAAGACAAAACTCCAAACTTATACTCAAAAAATTTCATTCCTGCAATAGAGGCATGCCTGGGTCTTTGCATTAAAGGTTTTACATCTGCATGATTCCTATCAAACTGTGAATGCAGTCTCCTGTCAGAAGCGAGCTCTATCAAACACAATCGTATTTCAAGAAGGCTCTGCAGCTGAGATGACCTGCTGACAGTCCTTCTTGGGATTTCCATTTATGGTGGAAGTGATGCTGAATCACCACCAACCAACCTTAATAACTACTTCTTTGGGATCGAGAAGGCTTGAGTCAACACTACACCTGTGGAATTTGGCGGTCTCTACATTCTGCCATCTGGATCTGAGTTGGATGCTTCCAGGGATGGCTAGGCAGTCATGAACATGGATGAATATCTGGAGGGATGATGAGCATGAATGGCAGGCTATTAGGTGTATGATGGCCAGGTGGAGGAGACACAGAGGTTGGGAAGAAGCAGTGGGGGCAACAAAAGTAAGAACTGAGAAGGTGATGTGGAGTGAAGTAGTACAGGTGGCGGGAGATGGAGTGGGGGACAGGTGCCAGTAGGACGGTTTGTGGAGCAGTCACTTATTGACCTGGGATAGGGCATAATGTGCACATGTGCATATCAGGGTTGCGAAAGGTGGTTTTATTCTTCCCTACTTTTGGGCCCGATGCATGTCTCTAATTGACACGTTGCACCTTTGTAAAACCACGGTTTCTTCACTGGACCGCTCTATATTTTTTAATGATCACGCATGGTGAGACCTCGATATGGCCAATGACCATTGATCTAGAGCACGTAGATCTCAGCCACCCAGATCTATGTGCATCTTATCAAAACGTGCCAAATGGTCACATCAACTTTGACAGACTTAGGATAAGCGCCATTTAGTGGGTTTTTAACCCCATTCTTCACATTTTTCCACCCAAGGGCCAAATCTAGTGGGGAAAACACCCCATACCATAATATGTGATAACACTGCATATTTTTCTTTTGAAGATCCTTTCTTAATGTGACAATCTCTGCTTCCAAATTTTCAATGTTCTTGTCTTTTTCTTCTAGTTGTTCTTTGAGTGCTTCTTCAATTATTTTATCTTCTTCTATTTGAACCTTCAAATTTGTGTTCATGTGTTCTAGTTCTTGAGTGTCTTCTTTCTTTTCTAGTTCTGCTTGTAGTTTCTTTTCTTTCTTTTTTTCTCTTATGATAACTTCTATGGCACACATTAATTCCTCTCGGTAGTCAACTTTTGCCTCTTCAATTTCTTCTTCAACTTCTTCGTATTATTCTTCGGCTTCTTCATATTATTCTTCAGAGTCTTTTTTATTAGAGTCTTATACTTCCATGAATATAAATCTTTCTGTCTCACTGTCATTGACTTCATATTCATCTGATGATGAGATGTCTTCTTTGGTGCATAAGCTTTTCTTGAAAAAATTATTTGTGGTTCTTTTGCCTTTATATGTTTGTTTTCCTTTTGAGTAACCTTCATCATTTCTCTTTTTCTTATAAGGAAATTTGCTAGAAAAATGACCAATACCATCACAATTAAAACAAATTAAAGGAATCTTACCTCTATATCTACCATCGGTTCCCTTGTTCAATATTTTGACAAACTTGGCCACTTCTTCATCATCTTCCGCGACGTCACTGCTGCTGCTATGTTCTTATTTTTTTCTTCCCTTTTTATTTCAATTTTTGGATGCTTTGAAGGCTGCTTCTTTTATATCTGGATTTTCCTGTTCAGTTCTCATTTATGATGTGAATATTCCATGTAATTTGTCCATGCTTATTGAGTTTATATCTGATCTTTTTTCTAGTACTGATATCTTAGGGTCAAATCTCATAGGAAGAGATCTTAGTACTTTTTGAACAATTACAGATTCTTTGATTTATTCTCCCAATCCTATGATTGCATTTACTGTTTCATCAACTCATAAAAAGTAAGCTGCAATATTCTCATCTTCCTTCATCTTAAGTTGTTCGAACTGACCTATGTAAGTTTAAAGCTTTGCTTCTTTGACTTTTGAATCTCCTTCATAAATATTTTGAAGTTTGTCCCAAATTGTTAAGCCCTAATATTGTCTCATTACCACTTAATTGGGGCATATTAGATTAGTAATGTTATTTTATTTATGTCGGCTTAGGCCATTAGTTGTGATTTAGATTAGTAATGTTATTTTATTTATGTCGGCTTTAGGCCATTAAAACCTCCTAGTCTCCTATATATACCAAGGAGACATTTTCATTTTGAATCATCTTGTACTTGAACATTTAAGTGGGGTAAAAGGAGGTTTCCCCCTCGAAGAGGCTTATTATATGATATTATCTCTTTTTCAAGGCGTTGAGTACTTTTCTTGAGGTTTTTTTATGCTATATTGATGTTTGGTTCTTAACACAAATCTCTTTAGCAGATTTACGATGTGCAACTTTGGTGAATTTCATTTCAATAAGACCATTCAGAAGTGCATTTTTGGCTTTGGAATTATTCTGATCGGGTTTCACTTCTTTGTCATTTGTTGGCAGAATTGTTTGTGTTGTGTATCCATCTACAATTGATTGCTAAATTTCAAATCCCTGTGCCCGTATATATGTTTTCATTCTTATTCTCCAAAATGCATACTTATGTCCATTGAACTGTGGTATTTCATTTTTATACAAGTTGTTTCTCTCCATGATATACCTTTCAGTGGTTAAACTGATTTCTAAAGGAACCTTCTCTGATACCAATTGTTGGATTATTGAGAGTGGGGGTGAATCAATAATAGAGAAATTTAATCTTTTTTAACCATATAATCCAAGTGTTATATCAATGTATCATTATCATCCAATAACTGCAGAGTAAATAAACAATGAACAATCATACACATACACAATACACCAGTGTTTTACGTGGAAACCCAAAGTGAGAGAAAACCACATAATGTTTTTTATTATATGTCTTGAATAATTACATTCATTGGAAGCACCAACTTCCTTTGTTTTCTATATTCAAGTGGAAGGAGGATCCAACCCCCCTGTTTCTAAGGATACAACCTTAGGGAAACTCCAACTCCCATATTCTTTGGCTACAACTAGAAGGAGGCTACAACCCTCTATGTTCTCCAGCTACAATTGGAAGGTGGCTACAACCACCTGTCCTTGCCCCATCCAACCACCCTAAAGTACAAGTAGAATGATGGAACCACTGTCACACTATCACCGTGAGATATACCACTGTAAACATATAGAAATAAACCTGAACCATGCATCAATATGTACCTCACCCTATAATCAACCTGTACCATAAATAAGTGCATCAACCATGCACCAACCTGTACCAAACAACCTGTAATAAATATGTACCATAAACAAGTGAATCCAACCATGTACCAAGTATGTACCAATCATGTGTAAACTACTCATCAACTATGATTCATCAATATGTACCAACATCATCAACTATACACCTCATGTATGTGCCAACTCATCAACTACTTGTCTCAACCATGTACCCAACATGTACCTTAACCAAAATTCCTCTTCAATTTTATCATCCAAATATGATTTTTAACTCTATAATAGACCTGGTGTATATGATCACATACCTGCAAACCTTCCTTAACTTCCACAACAAGAGACTAGCATTTTCATCAAACTTTTCTTTAGTCTCACATGACTAGTTTGGGATTAGTCAATAACCCTAACTTGAAATAATCATAAATATGTACCTGTAATGAATAAATATATGAAAATAATACACAATGTTCTTCAATTTTATTTATGCAATTCCTCTAGGTGTCACTACTTGGAACCTCTCAGAAAAAGAGCTATAGAAAAAATGGCATACCTTGCTGAATTCTGGTTTCTTCTAGAGAGCGAACTTGTAGAACGTTCACCTCACCTAATATTTGTTGAATCAATATAAACATGTTACAAAGAATAATACAGACTGTAATATAACCAACACATTTGGTCTTACATAATTTGGATCTGTTATGAATAATTTATGACGTTTTTACACGAAACACCTATTTTAGACTAGTTTCAGGATTAGCTACAAACCCTATTTTCCACGGAGTGTAACTCCAAAAATACAACGACCCACAAGATGAAAATTTTATCAAATATACTTGTATATGTTTCCTTAATGTAATATCAATTTCACGGTCTACATCATTCTAGAAAAAACGTTATTGCTAAAATGGTGAGATGACCTGTAAATAACATACCTTAGAAAGCATCATCAAAAGAATTTATCCTCCCTTGAATTTCAACCTTCTTATCTTCACCTTCCCTCTAAAATTTGACTTAGATATCCATTAGTTACCTCAGTCACCTATATATATTCAATATTCTCAAGTATGATTTAAAATGAGAGAGCCTTGCCTCTTATTTATACTCTCCAAGTAGCTTCCTTAGAAGCATCTTCTAGGTCACTTTGCCCACTTTCCTTATTTTAGGGTTAACCCACTTCTAATTTCTCCATTAAATTTATTATTTAAACAATTTCTTTTGTATTCAATTTGAATTATAGTACACTCATCACTTCACTTCATTATTTACATTCTAAAATCTCTTAAACCACTTTGACTACTTTGACCTTTTAGGGCTTGTAGATGACATATGAGGGTCCTCCAACTTCGTAAAGCCATAACTCTCAAACCATGAGGAGTTATGTGACGTTCCACATACCACCAGAAATGGAATGACATGTACTATCCATATAGAATAGTCTTACCTACAAATATATCAAAACAAATACCATTATCCATCAAACAAACTTGGGTCCATTACCCAAACCTGGGTTCTCCAACTTCTCATAACCATAACTCTCTAACCACGAGGAGTTATGTGATGTTCCACATACCATTGGAAATGGAACAAAATGTACTATCCATATAGTATTACATTAAAATATATTAAAACTCATACCATCATTTTTGGATTACTGAGAGGGGGGGTAAATCAATAATAGAACAATTTAATCCTTTTTAACGATATAATCCAAGTGTTATATCGATGTAGCATTATCATCCAATAACTACAGAGTAAATAAGAAATTAACGAATGAACAATCATACAGATACCCAGTACACCAGTGTTTTACGTGGAAACCCAAAGCAGGAGAAAACCACGAAATGATTCTTCTTATATGTCTTGAAGAATTACATTCATTGGAAGCACCAACTTCCTTTGTTTTCCGGCTGCAACTAGAAGGAGGCTCCAACCCCCTAGTTTCTCAAGCTACAACTTGAGGGAAGCTCCAACTTCCCAATTCTATGGCTACAACCATAAGGATGCTACAACCCCCTATGTTCTCCGTCTACAACTGGAAGGTGGATACAACCACATGTCCTTGTCCCGTTGAACTTCCCTGACGTATAAGTAGAATGATGGAATCACTGTCACACTAACACTGTGAGATATATTGTTGTAAACCTGTACCAATCAACCTGTACCATAAAAAAGTGCATGAACCATGCACCAACCTGTACAAAACCTGTATCATGAACAAGTGCATCAACCATGCACCAACCTGTACAAAACATGTACCATGAATAAGTGCATCAACCATGCACCAAACCTATACAAAACTTGTACCATGAACAAGTGCATCAACCATGCACCAAACATGTACAAATAACCTGTCACAACAACCTATCCAAAAAACCTATCACAACAACCTGTCTCATCAATATTCTCAACCGAATCATATCTACTCACCAAGATCAATCACCAAGACAACTCTCAAAGATGTGTACCAACCAACCATAATACAACAACTCATAATCATCACCAAGATCAATATGTGCTTCTAATAATATACCAATACAAGTATGTTACACCATCCATAAACCATGTGTCAACAATACTACTAACACGTGCCTCCAACCATGTACCAAGTATGTACCAATCATGTATCAACTACTCATCCACTATGACTCATCAATATGTACCAACATCATCAACTATACATCTCATGTATGTGCCAACTCATCAACTACTTGTCTCAACCAAGTACCCAACATGTACCTTAACCAAAATCCCTCATCAATTTCATCATCCAAATATGATTTGTAACTCTATAATAGACCTGGTGTATATAATCACATACCTACAAACATTCCTTAACTTTCACAACAAGAGACTAGCATTTTCATCAAACTTTTCTTTAGTCTCACATGACTAGTTTGGGATTAGTCAACAACCCTAACTTGAAATAATTATAACTATGTACCTGTAATGAATAAAGATCTTGAAATAGTACACACTGTTCTTTATTTTGTTTTATGCAATTCCTCCAGGTGTCACTACTTGGAACCTCATAGAAAATGAGTTATAGAAAAAATGGCATACCTTGCTGAATTTTGTCTTATTCTAGCGAGTGACCTTGTAGAGCATGCCCCGCATGAAATATTTGTTGAATGGATATGAAAATGTTACAAAGAATACTATAGATTGTATTCTAACCAACACATTTGGTCTTACTAAATTTGGATATGTTATGAAGAAGTTATGACGTTTTTACCCAAAACACCTGTTTTAGACTAGTCTCAGGACTAGCCACAAACCCTATTTTCCACAGAGTGTAAATCCAAAAATACAACGACCCACAAGATGAATTTTTACCATATATACTTGGATATGTTTCCTCAATGGAATATAAATTTCATGGTCTGAATCATTTTAGAAAACAAATATTGTGAAAATGGTGAGATGACATGTAAATAACATACCTTAGAAAGCATCATCAAAAGAATTTATCCTCCCTTGAATTTCGGCCTTATTTTCTTCACCTTCCCTATGAAATTCGGCTTAGATATCCTTTGGTTACTTCAGTCACCTATATATATTCAATATGCTCAAGTCTGATGTAAAATGAGAGAGTCTTGTCTCTTATTTATACTCTCCAAATATCTTTCTTAGAAGCATCTTCTAGGTCACTTAACCCATTTCTAGGTCACTTAACCTATTTCTAGGTCACTTAACCCATTTATAGGTCACTTAACCTATTTTCCTCATTTTTAGGGTTAACCACTTTCCATAATTAGAAAGTTCTCCATTACTTTATCATTTAAATATTCCTCTTTGACTTTGTCACCTCACTTTATCATTTAAATAATCTTCTTTGATTTTGTCACTTCATTTTATTATTTAAATAATCCTTCTTGACTTTGTCACATTACTTTATCATTTAAATAATAATTTCTTCTTTGCAAGATCTTTGACTTCTTTGACCTTTTGGGGCTTCAAACCAACATATGAGGGTCCTCCAACTTCATAATTCCATAACTCTCAAACCGTGAGGAGTTATGTGATGTTCCAAATACCACCAGAAATGGCATGACATGTACTATCCATATAGAATAGTCTTGCCTTCAAATATATCAAAAAACATACCATTATACATGAAACAACCTTGGGTCCATTACCCAAACCTTTCTTCTACCAGAATTTACTACCAGAATTTCTCCAAGGGTCGACATCAATCTACAATATCACTCTCCAATAGTTGACATCAATGACAACCAACAATCCATTCCAACTATCCATCAACCTAAGCCAACTGTCTGACAATCTCTCTTTTTGGCATTGCTGGCAACACCAAAATTGATGTAAACACTTATTCATGATAAAAATCATGCTTATACTCTTTATTAATGTTTCTATCTCTCCCCCTTGGCTAAGGGTATCTCCCTTTGAGGCTGTTCCCCCTCACTGATTTCTCCTTGGGGTTGCTCCCCCTGTCTATGTTCCTTTGATTTTTGTTTGAGTTTATAATCATCTGATTACTCTCTTTCCCTTCATATGAATAATATCTCCTCCTTTGACAAAGGGTATCACCTGAAGTCATATCACTCATTCTTCCCTTGTGACAATCGCTCCCCTTGGAAACATGCCTCTATTCTCTCTCTTCAACCATTTACCTTTGCATCTAATAAATCTCTCCCCCTTTGTCCTATTTATGGTGCTTCCTTGTGTACATCTAAGACATATAAGATAAGAATTCAAAAGCATTAATTTTGGAGTATAAATTACTCCTAGTCTCCGACGAAGATACTCAAGGGCTTCTTGTGGAAGTGGTTTTGTAAATATGTATGCCACTTGTTCTTTTGTTCCCACATATTCAACTCCGGTATTCTTCTCTGCAACCTGTTCTCGTAGAAAGTGATACTTGATTGGAATGTGCTTCGTCTTGGAGTTTATCACTAGGTTTTTTGAGATACCGATGGTGCTTGTATTATCACAATAGATTGGAATGGGCTCATCATACTCAACCTATATATATGTCAAAGTTTGTTTCATCCATAGAACCTATGTACAACATGTTTCTGCTGCAATATACTATGCCTCGAATGTAGATAAGGATGTTGATGATTGGTTCTTGCTTAACCAAGATACTAAACACTCACCCAAGTAGAACGTTTCTCCACTAGTGCTTCGTCGATCATCAATGAAAACTGCCCAATCTATATCTGTGTAGGCAATAAGTGATAGATCCTTTCCTTTTGGATACCATAATCCAAACTCTTCTATTGCTTTGAGATATCTGAAAATCCTCTCATTGCTAATACATGTGATTCCTTTGGTGCTGCTTGAAATCATGTCACCTGTCCAACTACCTGCATTACATCTGGTCTGGATGCTATCACATATAGTAAGCTACCAATCATTGACCTATATTGCCTCTGGTATGTAGACTTTGAATCATCATGTTTTCTCAACTTGCAACTAGTTTGCATAGGAGTGGTAACTAGTTTTCAATCTTCCATTCCGAACCTCTTTAGAATTTCTCTTATATACTTAGTTTGAGAAATAAAAATTCCTTGGCTTCTTTGACATATATGAAGACCCAAAAAGAAGGATAGTTCTCCAAGCAATGACATTTCAAATTCATTCTGCATATCCTTTGCAAATTTCTGGCTTAACCTGTCATTAGTACTTCCAAAACAATATCATCAACATAAATTTCAATTAATAAAATATTACCTTGAGTTACCTTGATGTAGAGGTTGTTGTCTGCGCTTCCTTTCCATAGTTTGTAGGTAGTTTTGTCATTGTTGTTTCTGACCATTACTTTGTTTTGAATGTGAACTGATGTATGCACTGCACGTGTCCAAAAATATCTGTCAATTTGGAATCCATTAGCATTGTAAGAGCCATTTCCTGTGTAATTATCAACCATTATGATAATGTTCCTTTGTCTCTGAACCACTCTCTGAACCAATCTATGAATCCATGCTCTCGTCCACTATCATATATATGTCCAAAATTGCTAAGTTTTCTTACGAATCCATCTCTTTCCATACTGTCCAAGACTCTACTTGTGCAACTGTCCATAATGCTAACCCATTTATCACTATACTATCATGAAGTCTTGATTAATCTATCAAACTGTACTTCTGCTAACTGATTTTTCTGAATCTGTCTTCTAAAACTCTGAAAGTTGCTCGAAGGATGGTTCTTTGGTCTGTCACGACTATCGCATAGACTCCCCCTGTCTAATATTCATATTACTTGGGAGTGTCTAAGCCGAATGGATCATACAATTCCTCCTTTGATGTCTATTCATAATCATATTCATTGGTATATTCATCATCATCTTCATTGGTAGATTCATTATCTCTCTGAGCTCTGACTTCTTTCTTTCTATCTGTGGATTCATCTTTCACTACAATGTCTGAAAGTACAATCTCTTGAACCTGTTCCTTATTTACCTGTCTGTCCTTTCTTTTATTTATTTTCCAAACCTTTCTATATCTGACATCTTTCTTTTTCTCTGTAGAATTTTCTTCATCTCGTTTTATTGCCAATCTTGCGATCTCTGGTACCTGATATTTTTTCACCTATTATTCTTGTTTTCTTATCCATACTTTCTTATATCTGATATCAATATTCTCTTTCATGGAAGTATCGGTCATGCTTCTAAAATCACTGGTTATGTATCCATAGTTATGACATTTGTAACACTTAATGTTACGTGCAAACACATAGGCACTTCTTGCTTGAACATTTCTTTTATAATCCCTGCAATCTGCAACCTTGTGTTGAAAGTTAGTACAATACAAACAATGACCATAAAATAAATTTGCATACCTGGGAGTGAATGATCTTCTTTGTGGCGTAGTCCTTCTAAATTTTTTCCTTGGCTGATCATGATCATGATTGAAGCTTCTTCGTGGCTTGAACATGGATGGTATTCTTGAAGATGCATCTTCAATAGTTTTCTTAGATTCTAGTTGACTATGATTCCTTCCTTTGAGTACTTTTGCATAACTCTTTCTATTTTCTTCATTCTTCTTTTCTATCAACCTAGAGTGCTTTTGTTCATTCTCTATAATTGATGTGGATGTTTTTGTCTCTTCAACGTTCTTGTTGAGTTTAACGATTTTACTTCTCAATGTAACAACTTCTTCGTCAATCTTCTCAACCTCTTCTTCTTTCTTCATTATATGAGACTTTGTGATTTCTTCTGTTCTTTTCGCTTCTTCAAGCTAATTTTTTAATGTGATTATTTCTTCTTCAAGTCCTTTCTCTTCTTGACCAAACTCTGCCTCAAGCTAGTTTAGATCATTAGTTATTTCCTTAAGATGATCTGTCAATATCTTCTCTCTCATTTCTACTTCTTCTTTCTATGCTGCTATGTTGGTTTCCAAACACTTCTTTTGATATTCAAGATTTTCTTCAATCTTTCTGGCTTCTTCTAGGTAAGTTCTTAAGGTCTCGATGACATGTTGGGGTTCTTAAAAAATGTGAACAATTTCCTTTTGTTTCATCAATTCTTTCTTGAGTGAATTGTTTTATTCTCTTAGTTCATCTAAATCACTAATCAATTCTTCTTCATAATTGTCTTCCTTTTCAATTAGTTTTTATGTCTCATTTCCTTCATGGCATTTTATTTCAAGATGTCCACGTTTTTCACAATTAACACAAAACAACATACCTCTGGTGATTATGTACTCTTCATCTTCTGAATTTGCTTGACATGGTGAACATAATTCTTCTTGATTTGTATTTGCATCTTCTTTGACATTTTCTGAATCTGTGATGGGTGAAGAATATATGTCAGGTAACTTATCCCAAAGTTCTTTTGCTGATGAACATTTACCAACATTTTCTCTTACCAGATTAGGTAATCCTTCCCAGATTAAATCCATTGCTATTTTTTTATTCTTCCTCAATTGAAAGTCAATTCCTTCTTGGCTGTAGTCTTTGCCCTTTTTGAACTATCATATCCTGTAAAAACTAGTAGCCAAATATATGTTGGAATATTGGTTGTTGTCATTGATGTCAACCCTAGTCATGGGTTTTGGACCACAAGATTGATGAAGGTATTTGGACATGAAGGAAAATGCACATTCATATACAACACCCATGGATGGATAGTATACATCATGTTTTTTCCGGTGGTATGTGGCACGCCACATGGATCCTCATGGTTGAGGAGAAATGGATTTTTGAAGATGACAAAGTGAATTGAAGAAGGAAGTACATGTAGGCCCTAAAGATAATTAAAGAAAAAAATTACAAAATAAAAAAGTGTTAGGTCAACCCTAATGTTAAAAGGAAGTGACAAAAATGGTATAAATACATATCATTATACATTCATTTGATACACAAGTCTAACTTTGGAGGAAATCAAAAGTAAAGAAGGCCGAATTTCAAGGGAGGATGAAGTCTTTTGGTGATGTGTTCTAAGGTATGTTATTTTCAGGTCATCTTACCATTTTCACTATACCTTTTTTTCTAGAACGATTCATATGGTGAAATTGCTGTGGTGTTAACAAGACATATCAAGGTACCTGTGGTAAAATTTTCATCTCTTTATTTATTATAATTATGGAGATACACTCTGTGGAAGATAGGGTTTTTGACCAGTCCTGAATCTAGTCAATAAACAGGTGTTCCGGGTAAAACAATCATAACTTCTTCATAGAAATTCAAAATGAAGTGGGAAAAATTGCATTGGAAATAGTATGGACTGTAGTTTCTTTTGTGCAAGTTTTAGAATTGGATGTTAAATATTGAGCGCGGGGCATTCTGTACAAGTTCGATCTCCTGAATAAATGAGAATTGAACAAGGTCTACCATTCTCTCTATAACTTCTTTTTGGGGAGAATTCAAGGAGTGAAACTTGGATAAGTTTCAAAGAATACATTGAGTAATATTGTCTATAGGATCATCGTATTCCAAGAATTGAAGAATTTCATAAATTGAAGAAGTCTCAGGAAGCATTATCAGGTTCTATGTGATGGTTGGTTGATGGTGATGATTTGATGTAAAGTTTTATTATCTCTCATATATTCTTGGGTGGAAGGAAGGGGCAAGGATGGAGAGTTAAAATATCTCTTGATATTGGAGGATTGTATCTTCCTCTCAGAGATTTATCCCTCCCTTTACATTTGGAAGTTGTAGCTACCTTTGGAAGTCATTACTTCCCTTGAATAATAACTATTGATTATTTCTCATATATTGTGCATGGTGTAACTCTTATACTATTGTTCATTGCTCATTGGATATAATTGAATGGTTTAATTATAAGTTGAAAAAGGTTTTAAATTGTACTTGATACTGATTCACCCCCCTCTCAGCATCAATAATTGGTATCAGAGCAGGTTACCTTTAGTACGGTTTAACCACTGGTAAGAAGATCATATGCAGAAATGGAAGAAAACATTCAAAATGGGATTCCACCATTTGATGGAAGCAATTTTGAATAATGGAGTAATATAATGGAAACTTATAACTATCTTTTCATTTAGTCTTACTAAACTTGGATCGGTTATGAAGAAGTTATGACGTTTTTACTCGAAACACTTGTTTTAGACTAGTCTCAGGACTAGCCACAAACCCTATTTTCCACGGAGTGTAACCCCAAAAATACAACGACCCATACATTGAAATTGTTATAACAGATAATTGGATATGTTTCCTCAATGGAATATCAATTTCACAGTCTAAATCAATCTAGAAAACAATTTATTGTGAAAATGGTGAGATGATTTGTAAATAACATACCTTAGAAAGCATCATCAAAAGAATTTACCCCCCCTTGAATTCCAACCTTCTTTTCTTCACCTTCCCTCTAAAATTCGTCTTAGATATTCTTTGGTTGCCTCAGTCACCTATAGATATTCAATATGCTCAAGTGTGATGTAAAATAAGAGAGCCTTGCCTCTTATTTATACTCTCCAAATATCTTCCTTAGAAGCATTTTCTAGGTCACTTAACCCATTTCTAGGTCACTTAACATATTTTCCTCATTTTTAGGGTTAACCACTTTCCATAATTAGAAAGTTATCCATTACTTTATCATTTAAATATTCCTCCTTGACTTTGTCACCTCACTTTATCATTTAAATAATCTTGTTTGATTTTGTCACTTTATTTTATTATTTAAATAGTCCTTCTTGACTTTGTCACTTTACTTTATCATTTAAATAATAATTTCTTCTTTGCAATCTATTTGACTTCTTTTACCTTTTGGGGTTCAAGCCAACATATGAGGATCCTCCAACTTCGTAAGTCCATAAATCTCAAACCGTGAGGAGTTATGTGACGTTCCACATACCACTAGAAATGACATGACATGTACTATCCATCTAAAATAGTATTGCCTTAAAATATATCAAAACTCATACCATTATACATGAAACAACCTTGGGTCCATTACCCAAACCTTTTTGCTATCGGAGTTCGCTACCAAAATTTTTCCAAGGGTTGACATCAATAACTAAGGGTTGACATAAATATACAATATCACTCTCCAATAGTTGACACCAATGACAACCAACAATCCATACCAACTATCCATCAACCTAAGCCAATTGTCTGACAATTATACATGAAACAACCTTGGGTCCATTAACTAAACCTTTTTGCTACTGGAATTCTCTACCGAACTTTCTTCAAGGGTTGACATCAATGAAAACTAGCCTTAATCAACAAAAGCATGGAAGAAAAAGTGCGGCAGAAAAATCACGACAACAACATGGTTGGGGTCTATTTATGAGAGATATGGCACATCTTGTATGAGGTATGTTTTGTGAGCTAGGATTTATCTCTTGAGATGGTATTGGAAGTTCAATATTTTTGCATATATCATCTTTGTTGAGGGATACAGTTGGTCTTCTGTTGTTGGTTTTAGGCATATGGGTATTGGTCTTTTGGTTGTGATGTGTTTTTGAATTTGTTGGTTTAGATTGGGGCTACATAACAGTGAGGTTGTGGCACATGGTTTGATGTAAGAGTTTATGGTATTTGGTTTATGGATAGAGTGATGAATTGTTAGATAACTTTTGATGGTTATATTGGTGTATGTCTTTGGTATATGGTTGAGGTACACATTGGGTACATGGTTGAGACAAGTAGTTGATGAGTTGGCACATACATGAGGTGTATAGTTGATGAGTTGGAACATACATGAGGTGTATAGTTGATGAGTTGGCACATAAATGAGGTATATAGTTGATTATTTTGGTACATCTTGATGAGTCAAGGTTGATGCATGGTTGATGCATGGTACATGTTGGTTCAGGTTATTGGTACAAGTTGTTTGGTGCAGGTTGTTTGGTACATGTTGTTTGGTACAAGTTGACAGTGGTAGTGGCTGATTCAGTGACAGTGACAGGTTGATAGTGGCAGTGGTTTATTCTGTGACAGTGACAAGTTTTCTACATTTGGAATTTATATTTCAGGGCAGTTGGACGGGGCAAGGATATGTGGTTGTAGCCGAAGAACTTAGGGGCTTGTAGCCTCCTTCTAGTTGTAGCCAGAGAATTGGGGAGTTGGATATTCCCTCAAGTTGTAGATTGAGAAACTAGGGGGTTGGATCCTCCTTCCAATTGCAGCTGGAAAACAAAGGAAGTTGGTGCTTCCAATGAATGTAATTCTTCAAGACATATAAGAAAAAACATTCCGTGTTTTTCTCCCACTTTGGGTTTCCAAGTAAAAACATTGGTGTACTGTGTATGTGTATGATTACTCATTTGTTCATTGTTTATTTACTCTGAAATTATGGGATGATAATGCTACACTAATATAAAACTTGCATTATACAGTTAAAAAGGATTAAATTTATTTATTAATGATTCACCCTCCCTCTCAGTAATCCAACAATTTTGAGTCCCTAAATGA
>JASDQU010104622.1:103651-140091 GCA_032191745.1 Picea mariana | reverse complement strand
AACATTTCTTAACCCCCATTGGAAATTTTACTTCTCGGCTATACCTTTCCAACAAGGTATCAAACTCCCTAAATGAAGATTGTATGCAAAAGTTACGCCCTATGGAAGTTGACGTATCAACTACCCCCATTAGGGCTTACAAAAATTTTGGCATTTCATCTTCTGGGGTTAGGGTTTTGGATGTTTAGGTTTTTATCACTCATCCTTTATGTTGAAAATTCCTTTGGATCTTCATTGTAATCAACTTCTTACAAATGCGGGTAGCCGACACATCTCTTCCTTGAGATAAGCTACCACCATTCGAGCAAGTTTGTTTCATTATGCATTTTTACAGTGTCAACGTATTTCATTGACTAATAGAAGTCAAGTTTCATTGTATCTCTCGGGTTTTTTTATATATCTATATTTCATTTCATTCCATTCAAAAATATGGATCAATTTTTATCGTTTGACTTTTGATGAAAGGATTAAGAGTAGTCCCTCACCATACTTGTGGCATTGTGCACACCTAAAAGGAACTCCACAAGATTAAATCATTTAAGTAAAAGAGTGGTTTCCTCTTCACAACACTATTTCTAGAGACAAACCTTCCTTCAAGTTGATTCCTACAAGAACTCATGCCACAGACATCTCACTGATTTCTAGAAACCCCAAATTTTCTTCATAGAACTCCCCCAAATAATTCCCAATCTCTTTAAGAGCCTCCTAAATTCTTAATTCAAGGGGTATCCCCTAGATCTTGACCCATCTGAGGGTCAAAACCACCATTTTTGAGAAGACACAAAAAAAAGGTGACTAATGTCTTATAAGTAATCATGAAGACCCCCACCGCCAATATGTAACTGTGATTTTTTGACATCTTCCTCTATTCTTAGGAAAAAATACATCCACCCATGTGGAAGTACATAACAATTTGGAATATAAATCAAAACTAGAACCTAAGAATATTTTATCTAGGAACCAAGTGCCTCTTCACCCATACTCTAGCTAATAAAATATCCAACTAAAACCTTAGAATCCATTTTTGTCACCTCATGGAAATGAGATTAATGTCATTGCCCAAAATATGATTAATTAGAGTCTTCTTTAATTTCATGCACTTTTTTTTATCATTTCTTGACTAAATCCTCCTATGAAACTAAACCTAAAACCTCCCTTTTTTCACCCTTGAGTAAATTTAAAGATAGATTGTCTACTTTCCAACCCTCAACCACATCCAATAGGTCAATAATTGGTGTATTTGAGGCCACTATTTTCCCTACGAAACCTACAAAAAAAGCACCTCCTACACTCAAGAATGGAACATAGGAGAATATCATTGGGTTGAAGACTTTTTCCACTATAACTGGATATATTTCTTGTATTAATGGTAACCCCCCACTTACGATCCCATATTCCTTGAACACCAAAGAGCTTAATCCATATTTAGACAAAACCCCATGTGTTAGGAAACTACTTTCAACATTCTTACCTTGAGGCACAAATTGTAGTGAGACTCTTGGATCTAGTTCTACTCTAATAAAGTCTCAAGTAATAGTACCTGAAAATCCATTTAGTCTAGCCTACTACAAGATATGAGGAGTCACCTACCCACACGATCTCTCCACCAAAGGAAATTGTTGATATATTTCCACCTCTACACTAGATCTAATATGATCCAGATTATTTTTCGGCACGAAACGAGAGCGGAGAGATAATAAAGAAATGCACAGAGATATCATGGCTATCCAATAATATAACATAAATGTATCAGAGATGCAACCAAAAACACAAAGATACAGTAATACATGATTTATATTAATGAAATAAATGTACAGAGACTATAAAAATATAGAGTGAAAGACTCGCTAGAATGGTGGCAGCTTATCTCTGAGAAGAGATGTGACGGCTACTCGCATTCGTAAGAAGATGATTACAATGAGGTTATAAAGGCCTTTTTACAATAAAAAGGAATGCCAAAAACCCTAGACATCCAAAAACCTAACCCTAGGAGATGAAGCGCCAAAATTCATGTGGGTCCCGTTTGGGTAAGTTAGTACACCAACTTCCCAGGGTTGTAACTTTTGCATACGATCTTCGTTTTAGGTGTATGATAGCCCGTTGGAAAGGTATCATCRAGGAGATTAATTTAGGGGGCTCAATAATGCATTTGGATATAATTGAGAATATCTATCCTGAAAAACCTTCATTTAGGCCCTCAAAATGGCCTCAGAAGTTAAAACTGCTAAAAATAGTAAATTGCCAAAATTGCCAGAAAATTGTTTTGAGCCAATTGGAAAAGGTGGGTGGCCGCCGACATCCACCTGGATAATAATAACATTATGAATATCCAAGACCATAGATCCACCTTCGCACACCTAATATTCTATAGAGATTAGTTTGGAGGAAAACAATACATGGAACTCAATGCACAAAATATTCCTTCTCCTACCAAAGAAAACTTAATACTCATGGAATGACCAGGTTGTGTCCATAGGTTCTACCATTAAAATGTATCTGGGGTGTAATTGACCAAGTCAATCTCCAAACCCTATCCCCCCACTTCTCCTCTAGTTATAATTAGAATTTTATTATAAAAGATAGATAATTTCAAGCTTACTCCTTGTAAGTCTAATACTTTGGCTATGAAGTCCTACCTTATTTTATTGTATACTTTATTTTCTTCAAGGACTTCCTTAATGAACTTCCTCACGACATATTGAGATCCTTTATAATATTCCACTTGATTATTCAATGTAGAAATATACTTAATCATATTCTCGAATTCATCTTCCCCAGTCTTAGCTTTGTCAATGGTGGCATGGGAGATGTATATCCTAGCTGACAGTAGGTCACTGATCTTAGCCTTCCTTATATATAGCATAGATTCTTTAGTAGGAAAAAAATATCACTATCTAAAACTACCTATTTCATTAGTTGAGTCATCTTGACTATGGATTTATTGTGTTGATTTTAAGTTATGGAATCAATGTCTTTCATCTCTTCCAAGGGCTCTTGAATTGATTGATACCCCCATGAAAATATATTTTCCAAACTACCATGAGTATACACTTGTTCCATAACCAATTATTTTCCTTTCTCACTAGATTTAGGTACAACTTCATCATCCTTAGTTCTATGACACCATTGCATAGTGTTGTATCTTGTTATTTATGTTGCTAGGCTTGGGCCTCCTCTAATTTCTACTACTCATTACATGTAGTCTCACTAGTACTTAATCCATCGTATGTTACTTCATGCTACAATCTCTCTTCATCTCTCTTTCTTTTTCCTCCTCTTCTATTTTCCTCTGCTCTCTTCGTCCTCTTTTCTTTTACTTTCTAACTATATTTGTTCTTATTCTTTCCTCCTATTTTTGTTTCTTCTCTTAAGTGCCTTGTATTTATTTCTTCCTCTTCTTTGACTCAACTAATTTTCTATTTTATTCCAACTCTAATTTAGCCATATTTTCTTGTTTTTTATTTTTTTATTTTATCTCTAGTCTTTCTTCTTAATTATTCCTCTTATCATTTCCTCTATTGTTCATCCTAGATTTCTTTTCTCTTTTATTTCTCCTTGAGCCTTATCTCTTTGAGCCTCGTACCTTATTTGTTTTCTTTTATAGATCTTTCCACTTCAACTAGCCTCCTATCTATCATCTCTTCTTTCTCCTTGGTATACACAGCACTAAAAGTTACCAAGATTGGTTGTTTCAAATTAGCATGGACTTCTTCCCAACTCTTGGCATTTTAGTAAGGAATCTCATCTTCCCAAGGCTCATGTGTATATTTCCAAGATAGGGATATCAAATCACAATTCTTGGCTACCAATCCTTTAGGATTATGTCTTCTAAATTGGCCATGATGAAATCTATACTAAATAATAGAGTTGGCCTCCTATTTGGCATTCCTTGTTTCCTTCAAATAATGATGACCGAAGATAAAATTGTATGGAATAAAAATATTTTTGTTGGATTCCTTTAGAAATGAAGCATTGAAACCATGAAACTATTGGATTACTGAGTGGGNGGGGGGGGGGGGGGGGGGGGGGGTGAATCAATGATAGATATTTTTAATCCTTTTAACCACAGTATGAAAGTGTTATTTATCTTTATGATCAATATAGGATTATCATCCAATAAGTGCAGAGTAAATAAACCATGAACAAATGAACAATCATACACATAGACAATACACCAATATTTTTTACATGGAAACCCAATGTGGGAGAAAACCACAGAATGCTTTTTCTTATTTTTCTTTAAGAATTGCATTCATTAGAAGCACCAACTTCCTTTGTTTTCCAACTGCAACAGGAAGGAGGCTTTGACCCCCTATTTTCAGGCTACAACCTAAAGGAAGATCGAACTCCCCAATTCTCTAGCTACAACCAGAAGGAGGATACAACCCGCTATGTTCTCCGACTAGAACTTGAAGGTGGATACAAACACCTATCCTTGCCTCATCCAACCTCCTTGAAATATAAGTGCCAAATGTAGAAATTGAATATGTCACTGTCACAGCCTATTTTTTCAAATTTTTCAGTAAGAAACCTGTCACTATATACTCATCAACTAATCTGATCTGATCACATATACCTTAAACATTATACCACAATTCTATACCTCAAACATTGTGCTAGAACCTCACTGTTATAGAACCTGTATCTGTACCAATAACTTCAACAACATACCTCAACCAAAATCCCTCAAACATGGACCAATACTAAACTTTAGTAGATCTGCCTCATATCAAATCTACAACAAGCCCTAAACTTCCAAGAGGGCATCCAGCAAATTCACAAGGAAAAAAATCAACCCGATTCGTAAATTCAACACTACACATATGAAAACCATACCTTTTTTCTTCTTATAGCATTATTCTGCTGTGGTTTTTCTGTCGCGATTCTTCTACCACGATTTTTCTGTTGCGATTTTTCTGTCACACTTTTTCTGTTGCACTTTTTCTGCCACGGATTTTTTGCCGCACTTTTCTCTATCGTAGTTTTTCTACCACTATTTTGCTGCTGCATTTTTTCTGCCACACTTTTCCTACCACACTTTTACAACATAGATATTCAATGATATTCAATGATATTCTATAATATTTCACAACACATATATTCAATGATATTCAATAGGTGCTAATGGGAGAGCCTTTCTCTCTTATTTATACTTCCATGTATCTTCCTCGAGGGGTTACCTTCTAACCAACTTAACCCACTTTCCTTGTTTTAGGGATAACCCACTTCTAACCACTTGTCCACTTCTAACTCACTTTTCTACAAATAGTAAATTCTCCACTTCTAGTTGCAACTAAATTATTTTTAATTATTTTCTTATTGCAACAACTTAACTCATGACTAACTCCTAGTTTCATCCACTTGACTAGTCAACTTCTTCTAGGAGATTCTAGAATTAATCTGACTTCTTTGACCTTCTATATAACTCATGAGGGTTCTCCACTTCACTAGCCCATAACTCTACAACCGTGAGGATTTATGTGATGTTCCGCATATCATTGAAAATGTCATGACATGTAATATCAATCTAGAATAGTCTTACTTGCAAATATATTAAAGTTCATACCATTATACATCAATCAAACTAAAATCCCTTAATCATATTGTTGGGGCTACCAAAATTTGCTACTGGAATTGCTTCAAGGGTTAACATCAATGAAAACCAACCCAATTAATCAACAATATCCTCCTTTGGCATTGATGGCAACACTCTGACACAATATTGAAGTCATATTTCTCATGCTCCCCTTGTGACCATCGCTCTCCCTTGAACCATGCCTTTGTTCTCTCTCTCCAAGAATCTAACTCTCTATATTGCATCTAATAAATCTCTCCCCCTTTAACATTAATGGAAAAGGTAGCTTCCTGTCTCAGGTTTCTCCCCCTAACTGAATTGTCCTTGGGGCTTCTGCCCCTGATTGAACTCTTCTTGAAACTACTCCCCCAACCTAAACTATCCTCTTTGTGGTGCTTCCTTGTGTAAATATAATAAATCTAATATAAGAATTCAAAAGAATTCATTTTGGAGTACAAATTACTCTGATTCTTTGGCGAAGATACTCTAAGGCTTCCCTTGGAAGCGGTTTTGTAAATACATATGCCATGTGTTCTTTTGTTCCCACATATTCAACTCTGATGTTCTTCTTTGCAACCTATTCCCATAGAAATTGATACTTTATTGCAATGTGCTTCATCTTGGAGTGCATCACCGGGTTCTTTGATATATTGATGGCACTTGTATTATCACAATATATTTGAATGGGTTCATCATACTCAACTTGCATATTTGTCAGAGTTTGTTTCATCCATAGAACCTATCTACACCATGTTGTTGCTGCAATATACTCTACTTCGACTGTATATAATGATATTGATGACTATTTCTTGCTTAGCCAAGATACCAAACACTCACCCATGTAGAAAATTTCTCCACTGGTGCTTTGTTGGTCATCAATGCAACCTTCCCAATCTGCATTTGTGTAGGAAATAAGTGATAAATCCTTTCCTTTTGGATACCACAATCCAAACTCTTTTGTACCCTTGAGATATTTGAATATCCTCTTTACTTCTACAACATGTGATTCTTTTGGTGTTGCTTGAAATATTTCCACCTATCCAAATTCATACATTACATTTGGTCTGGATGTTATCCCATAAAGTAAGATTTCAATCATTGACTTATACTACCTTTGATTTGTAGAGTTTGAATCATCATCTTTACCTAACTTGCAACTAGTTTTCATATGAGTACTAATTGGTTTGTAATCTTCCATTCCGAACCTCTTTAGCATTTCTATGATATACTTGGTTCGAGAAATAAAAATTTCTTGGTTTATTTGAAATATATGAAGACTCAGAAAGAAGGATAGTTCTCCAAGTAATGACATTTCAAATTCATTCCACATATCCTTTTCATCACTTCCAAAAATAATATCATCAACATAAACTTCAATTAATAAAATGCTATCTTGAGTTACCTTGATGTAGAGGTCATTGTATGCATTTCCTTTCGTGAACCCTTGTTGTTGTAAGTATTTGTCTAGTCTGGAATACCATGCTCTAGGGGTCTGTTTGAGACCATACAAGGCCTTATTTAATCTGCAAACATAATATTCATTTTTTGATAACTAAAATCCTTCTGGTTTCTCAATGTAGACTTCGTCTTCTAGTTCTCCATTCAGAAAAGTTGATTTCACATCCATCTGATACACTTTAATATTATTTAAACATGCAAAAGATAGTATCATTCTAATTTCTTCCATTCTGGAAACTGGGGAAAATGTCTCTTCAAATTCGATACCTTCAACTTGTGTGTATTCTTTACATACCAATCTAGCTTTGTTCCTAGTAACTTGTTCATCTTCATTCAATTTATTTCTAAAGACCCATTTTGTGTCGATCACATCCTTATACATTGGTCTTGGAACCAATTCTCTAGTGTCATTATTCTCTATCTGATCAAATTATTCATCCATGGCCTTTATCCAAAATTCATCCTTGTTGGATTCTTTAAAACTGTTTGGTTCAATCAAAGATAAGAGTGCTAGGTGATGTTGTTCTAGTGAACGAATTATTCTTCTAGTCTCAACTTCTACATCTTTGTTCTCGATAATATGATCTGATGAATGATTCTTCTGTATTCATTTTCTATGTATATTTGGAGGTACTTGTTGTTCTTTCTCTTCTACTTCTATTTGATCTTCTTCATCTTCCCCTTCTATTTCTTCTTCATACTTTGCTTCTTCTTCGTAAACCTATTCCACTGACTCTTTTTCTTCTTCCTTTAATTTTCATCCACCTATCTCATTAATCGTTACATTGATGCTTTCCACAACTTTGTTGAGCCTTAGATTGTAACATTTGTATGTTTTCCTTGTACTTGAGTAACCAACAAGTACACCTCACGAGAATCCAAATTTACCATTCTGTCATCTTCTCTTTTGATGTAGCATTTGCTTCCAAATACTCTGAAATGTTTCACATTTGTTGGTCTTCCTTTCCATAGCTCGTAAGGAGTTTTTTAACTATTGTTCCTGAGCATTACTTGGTTTTGAATGTGAATTGTTGTATGCACTGCATGTGTCCAAACATAATCTTTCAACTTGGAATCCATTAACAATGTTCAATCCATTTCCTGTACTGTCTTTTTCTTTCATTTGACGACCCCATTCTGTTGAGGTGTTCTAGCAATGGATAAATTCCTTTTTATACCATGCTTGTTGCAGAAATCCATAATTCCTTTGAAGTAAAATATCCTTCATTATCATATCTCAAGCATTTGATTTTTGAATTCATTTCATTTTCAACCATTTCCTTGTATACCTTGAAGTTTTCAAATGATTTTGATTTATTCTTGAGAAAACAAACTACAGTCATTATTGTATAATAATCAACCAATAACATAAAGTATGTTTCACCTTTTAAACCCTTTTTTCTAGTTGGTACAACTAGATCGGTATGCACAATTTCCAGTGGTTTTGTCATTGAGTATTCCTTTGATTTGAACCTGGTATTTGTTTTCTTTCCTCATTGACAATGCTTGCATAAAGTGTTGGTTGGCTTCGTGATCTGGGGAATTTCTCTGACTTCTTCCTTTCCACTAACTTTGACGAGGTTATCAAATTTTGTGTCACCCATTATTCTATTCCATAGCCAAACTTCATCTTCCTTCCATAGATAACACTTTTCATTTCCAATTTCACTTAATACATATATGTTGCTTGAAGTTCTTAAAGTTGTTGCAACCAATTTACCTGAACCTATTTTTCTTATCTCTCATTTTTGTGAATCGAACATAAGCTTGTGACCCTGGTCACACATTTTACTTACACTTATAATATTATTTTTTATATCTTCCACTAGTAGTACATTTTCTTCGTCGATATCCTTATTTCCAATTCTGATTGTTCCCTTTCCAATGATTCTAGTTGAGTCATCGTTTCCAAAGGAGATTGATCCATCTCTTTCCTTTCTCAATCTTAGAAACTTGTCTTCATCACCTGTCATGTGATTTGAGAAACCAATGTCAACATACCAACCACGTTTCTTATGCTTAGCTTGTAGAGCAAGTGTGCATTCTTCATTGCTATATTGATTCTTCTTTCTTATCCATGTTCTCTTCTGAGGTTCTTGTCTGTGATTGTTGTTATTTTCTTTTTATTCTCTAGGAGGGACTGTCATTCTACAATCTTTGGCCATGTGTCCAAAGTTGTTTCATTTGTAGCATTCCACTTTAGTTCTCAATGATTCAAACCCATTGTAGCTTCTTTTATGTGTTTCACTAGGCCTTCTTGGATAAACATTTTGTGTATTACTTTCAAAGTTGTTTCTATTCCTTCTATTAGCTCTTTAATTTACAGCTTTATGTCCAAAATTACTGCATGCATAACATAAACCAAAAAAGATAGTTTTGTACCTAGGAGTTGAAGATCTTATTAAATGAGTTACTCTTTTGAATCCTTCTTCTTCCTTAGGCATGTTTTTTTTTTTACTTTCATTGATTATGAAATATGAATCTTCTCGGTGGAGGAGTGTACCTGTGATCCTCCTTGTAGACCTTCCTATCCCCTATGACTATTTCTCTATAGCTTTTTGGATATTTTTCTTGATCTTTTGTTCTATAGCTTCATCCCTTTTTTGTCTAATTGTATCCAATTCTGTACTTTTCATGATTAGGCCTTTGACTATTGATAATGTCATCCAAAACTTTTGAGTTGTTCTGCATATTTTTCTTTTGAAGATATTTTCTCAATGTGACAATCTCTGCTTCCAAATTTCCAATGTCTTGTCTCTTTCTTCTGACTTTTCTTTGAGTGCTTCTTCAATTTTTTTTATCTTCTTCTATTTGAACCTTCAATTCTGCGATCATATTCTCTAGTTCTTCTTGGAGATTCTTGTTTTTATTATTTTATCTTTTTATAACTTCTATAGCAGTCAATACTTTTTCTCAGTAGTCAACTTCTGCCTCTTCATATACTTCTTCGGTGTCTTCTTTATCATAATATTCTATTTCCATGAATAAAACTATTTCTGTCTCACTTTCACTGACTTCATCTTCATCTGAGTAGGAGTTGTCTTCTTTGGTGCATAAACTTTTCTTGAAGACTTTATTTTTGGTTCTTTTTCCTTTATATGTTTGTTTTCTATTTGAATCATCTTCATCATTTATTTTCTTTTTATTATGGGGACATTTGTTAGCAAAATGACCAATACCATCACAATTAAAACAAATCAATGAAGCTTACCTTTATATCTTCCATCGGTTCCCTTTTTCAATCTTCTGACAAAGTTGGCCACTTATTCATCGTCTTATGAGATGCCACTGCTACTACTATATTCTTTTTCTTTTTGCTTTCCCTTTTGCTTTGACGTTTTGGATGCTTTGAATGCTGCTTCTTTTATACCTGAATTTTCCTGTTTAGTTCTCATTTCATGGGATGTGAAGATTCAATGTAGTTCATCCATGCTTATTGAATCTAGATTTGCTCTTTCTTCTAGTACTGAGATCTTAGGATCAAATATCTTTGGAAGAGATCTTAGTACCTTTTTAACACTTAAAGATTCTTCAATTTATTCTCCCAATCCTATGATTTCATTCACTATTTCATCAAATCATAAGAAGTAATCTACAATGTTCTCACCTTCCTTCATCTTTAGTTGTTTGAATTGAACTCTATAAGTTTGAAGCTTTGTTGCTTTGACTTTTAAATCTTCTTCATAAATATTTTGAAGTTTGTCCCAAATCTATTTAGTGGACCTACAATGTATAACTTTGGTATATACTGAATCAAAGACCATTCATAACTGCATTTGTGGATTTTGAATTATTTAGATTGAGTTTCTTTCCATTGTCATTTGCTAGTGGAACTTCTAGTTCTTTGTATCCATCTACAACTGATTTCCAAACTTCAAATCCTTGTGCCTGTACATATGTTTTCATCCTTCTTCTCCAGAATGGATACTTTTTTCCATCAAACTATGGTATTCCATTTTTATACATATTGTTTTTCTCCATGATCTACCTTTCAATGGTTAAACTGATTTTTGAAGGAACCTTCTCTGATACCAATTGTTGGATTACTGAGCGGGGGGGGTGAAACAATTATAGAGATTTTTAATCCTTTCAACCATAATATGCAAGTGTTATTTATCTTTATGATCAATATAGAATTATCATCCAATAAGTGCAAAGTAAATAACCCATGAAAAAATGAACAATCATATACATACACAATACACCAGTATTGTTTTATGTGGAAACCCAATGCGGGAGAAAACCACATGATGCTTTTTCTTATTTCTCTTTAAGAATCAAATTCATTAGAAGTACCAACTTCCTTTGTTTTCTAGTTGCAAATGGAAGGAGGTTTTGACCCCCTATTTTCAGGCTACAACCTGAGGGAAGTCCAACTCCCCAATTCTCTAGCTACAACTAGAAGGAGGATATAACCCCCTATGTTCTCCGACTACAACCGAAATGTGGATACAACCACCTATCCTTTCCCTGTCCAACCTCCCTGAAATATAAGTGCCAAATTTAGAAACTGAATATGTCACTATCACAACCTATTATGTCAAATTTTTCATTGCGAAACCTGTCACTGTATACTCATCAACCAATCTGATCTGATCACATATACATCAAACACTATACCACAAGTCTGTACCTCAAACCATGTGCTAGAACCTCACTTTTACACAACCTCTATCTATACCAATAACTTCAACAACATACCTTAACCAAAATCCCTCAAACATGAACCAATACTAAACTTCAGTAGATCTACCTCAGACTAACTCTACAATAAGCTCTAAACTTCCAAGAGGGCATCCAATAGATTTACAAGGAAAACCCTCAACCAGATTCATAAATTCAACACTAAACATATGAAAAGCATACCTTTTTTCTTCTTGTAGCATTCTATTGCCGTGGTTTTGCTGTCGCGATTCCCCTACCGCGATGTTTCTGCCACGATTTTTTTGCCACACTTTTTTTGCCGCAATTTTTCTGCTACATTTTTTCTGCCGCAGTTTTTTTTCCACACTTTTTATATCGCACTTTTCCTGTCTCACTTTTCTTGCCATGATTTTTCTGCCGCACTTTTTCTGCCACACTTTTCCTGATGCACTTTTTCTGCCGCACTTTTCTTTATCAATAATACCTGCCCAAATAACCTTTCACAAAATAGATATTCAATTATATTCAATAGGTATTAATGGGAGAACCTTTCTCTCTTATTTACTTCCATTTATCTTCCTCAAGTGGTTACCTTCTAACCAACTTAACCCACTTTCCTTTTTTTAGGGCTAACCCACTTCTAACCACTTGTCCACTTCTAACTCACTTTTCTACAAATAGTAAATTCTCCACTTCTAGTTGCGACTAAATTGTTTTTAATTATTTTCTTATTGCAACAACTTAACTCATGACTAACTCCTAGTTTCACCCACTTGACTAGTCAACTTCTTCTAGGAGCTTCTAAATTAATTTGACTTCTTTGACCTTCTGGGTAACTCATGAGGGTTCTCCACTTCACCAAACCATAAACCTCTAACCATGAGGAGTTATGTGATGTTCTCCATATCATCGGAAATGGAATGACATGTTCTATCCATATAGAATAGTCTTACCTACAAATATATTAAACTTCATACCATTATACATCAATCAAACCGAAATCCATTAATCATACTATTCGGGCTACCCGAATTTTCTACCGGACTTGCTTCAAGGGTTGATATCAATGAAAACCAACCCAATTAATCAACAAAAACATTGTTTGATAGGCCAATTCTCCAAAAATAAATCTTTTTGGTACATATTTTGGCAAGAGATATGAAGCTACAGTTGCACCACATATTCTCAGGTAAGTGTAATACTCTTGGAGGTACTAGTTGCCAATGTATCTGACCAATCTCATGGCCTATTTAGTTATCCTTGGGAATTCTTTGCAAAATATAATCCTGTATATTGGGGATAATAAATGATTGCAAATATTAGAATAATGTTTATTATATTTTTTTTCCTAGAAAATCTAGCAGTAGACATTTACTAGGTATTATGAAACATGCCAATCGAGATTGAAGCCTCCAAAAAACTTAGTAGCATAGACCACTTCCAAAACATAGGATGGCATATAAAATGTTGGGACTACACCTATATTTTCCTTTTCTTTGTTCCCTCTCTCGCTCATCCTATTAAGATGATAAGATAAAATGGAAGCCCAATTGAAAAAAATTCTAGGTGTAAGCACTGCGTGAGTTTATGGTACCTGAGCATCCTGGAAGTTCACACAATATTTCTCTCAAAATAATATAGCTATCAAATGCAGGACATATACATACAACTCTTATAGATTGATAATGAAGTAATTACAATCATCTTTATGAAGAAACCTTTTATCTTCTCTGTGCCAGTTGACTAGAATTTTCTTAACATCACGTTTCTCATGAAACTCCTCTAAAAGGAGTTTAATGATGTTTTATTTAGGATTTAAAATCTTATAATACTTGTCCAAATGATCTGCTAGAAAAAATATCCCACACATTTTCCTTCATCATTAATAATAGTGATATTTCCTACAATGGTATGATCTATAATTGATTCAATATATTTGTAGAAGGGCATGATGGGAGTTCTCGATGCAACATAATGTAAATGAGACTATCTGATATTGATGAATACCTTGTTTTTATCTTCCCTTATTTAAAGTTCGCTATGAAGAATTACTTCAGGGTATTATTTCATTTGATTTTTATTTTATTTTCATTACATCCGAGGAAAGTAGTTTATGCTCCTATGAAAAAATTAGTATCATTATATATGGGATTTGTTCGATGTTCCACAGGTAAAGGTATTTGAATTATAGGAACATATTCCTTAGACAATATTTTAGTCTCTACCGGTTCCTGCTGAGAGGTTTCATCTGGTTTCTTGGGTTGTTTCCCCTTAGGATACTTCATAGGGGTTCCTATTGTTTCTCTCCTCAATGTAATTTTACCTAAATCAAATACAACATATAAAAAAGTAAAGAAACAAATTGTATCCATACATAGGGATAATACTCATTAAATTATTATTTCCAACAACATTGTACCAAATTTTGCAATGAACAATAACTTAGACAAATTATGATACCAATTGAAAATGAGTTTGAGAAAAATTAATGATCCAGATTTATTTTGAGAATGAAATGAAGGCGGAGATATAACAATGAAATATACAAAGATATTGCAAGATACATAGAAATATTGCAATAAACACAGAGATACAATAATGAACATTTTTTTTATTAATGAGAGAATGTACAGAAACTGTAAAATTACATAGTGAATGACTCACTTGAATGGTGGCATCTTCTCTCTGAGAAGAGATGTGATGCCTACACATTCGAAATAAGATGATTACAATGAAGCTCGAAAGGCCTTTTTAACATAAATGGAAAAAACCTAAACATCCAAAAACTTAGCCCCCAGAAGATGAAAATCCAAAAGGTTTGCGCCCCCAATGTGGAGATGAAGCGACAAAAGTCATGTGGGCCCTGATGGGGTAAGTTGGTACAACAACTTCCCGAGGTTGTAACTTTTGCATATGATCTTCGTTTTAGGTGCATGATAGCCCATTGGAAATTTTTGTCAGAGGAATACACATTATCTCATCACACTCTAACATTTTCTATAGTTTTACTGTGATGAGGCCCAAAAACGTTGTTCAGGGCCTCAAAACGGCCCCGAAAGTTTAGGACTAAAAAATCTAGGAAATAATTTCCAATGATGAAAATTGCATGTGATCTAGTTGGAATAGGTGGGTGGCTATCAATATCCATATGTATCAATCCTCCCTCCTTAGGAATCAACAGTCTCTATTGCGTTGAGTTCCCATAAGAGATGGGAAAGCGTTTGTTGAATCTAAACCTTGGTGAATCGCTTGCCTTGATGGAGAAATTGTGTTGCTTGGTTTGTGGAAGGTTTTCGCGAACCTGATGTTGGAGGGGTTGGAAATTTTCAACCAGTCTAAGTGCATGAGATGATTGTGTGTAGATGGAATATTTTTGTTTTTCTTCAATATTGTCAATATGCTTTTGCTAGATAGAGGGGGCTTGAACTGAGGCCATAGTGGCCACAGTGTCCTTTTGTTCACTTCCTTATTGAATCATGAAGAAGCTAAATTTTTTTGTATGAGAAACAAATTTGCTGCACTATTTTTTTGAAACAGTAATCGTAACTACCTTTAGTATCCTCTAGAGATGACCCCCCAGAGTAATAATGACACTACGAGGTAGAGACTCATAAAAAAAGTGGCGCTTCCACATATATGGTTGGCCCAAAAGAACATCACAAACATCCAGTGGGGAAAAATCACACAATACCTCATCCTTGAAGGGATTGATGTCATAGAATAGGCGACACTATTGGTTGACACGAAGATATTGTTCCTAGCGAAGCCACCCAATGTTGTATGGTTGCAGGTGTGGTGTTGTTGGAAATTTCAATTGTTTGACAACCTCTACTAGGATGAGGTTATTTGGCTTCCACTATCAATAATGAAATGCAATGGGATCCCCTTCGCCCACATCTGTGAATGGAAGAGTCACTCCCCCTCTTCAGGATCTGTTGGTGCTTCTGGTTGGATTATTTTGGTTGCAATAATGGTAGTGGGGTCTGTTTCGATGATTTTCCTCTTCCATTATTTTCTGCATCATATTTTGAATCTGGGTTCGACTCTTTTTCTTTAATCTCGGCTACCAATGACGTTTTTGAGTGACATTCATCGGTCTTGTGCCAAAGGATTTTGTGGAAATCACACCACTTCCTAGTGTCCTTCTTTGTCTTCCCGTTGCTCTTCTTTTCATGTGGATTGGACTGATTGTCTTGAGTTTGGTTGTTCTATGAGTTAGGGATTCCTTTACGATACTTTGGTTGCTGCAGATTTGAAGACATGCACTTCCACTTGTTTTGTTGCTTAAATTTCTACTCGATTTTGACAACATATCGATAAGAAACTCCCAGTGATGAAATGTCTATAAATTCCATTTCGGTTTATATGTATATGTGTAGAGCCCCACGGTATTTTTGAACCATATGTCACTCGGAGCCTTCGATATCCAACTTGGTGCACAAGGTATAGAAGGTATTTTTGAAGTCATTGTTTCATCCCACTTTTGATGCAGCACGGTCCATCTCATGTACTAGTCATCATAGTTTCCCATATGGTAATATTTCTCCTTGACTTCATCCATAAAATAATCCCAAGTGGGATCGACCCCAAAAATATTCCAGACTCCTATGTGGAAAATTTCTCCCAGTAATTTTTCCACCAATGTTTGACATGGGGGAGAGCCTTGAGGAGCGCAAAGGTAATCTTTTCTTTGTCGAAAAAATTGTGAATAGAGAAATAACCTTCTAGCAAATTTAACCATTTTTCCAAAGCATCTGCATCGATCTGACCTTCAAATATGAGAATATCAAAATCAATTTGCACCTTGAATGGAGTAGCATCTCCAAAGTGACTACTTGACAAAGACATGCCTGTTATTGTCATAAATCGTTGAAGGATTTGGGAAAACAATTCCAACATCTCGTTCCTTTGTTTCGTGAGGGCTTCCGTGAGAAACAACTTGATGGGATCTTCTGCTCCCACATCTCTCTTTTATTCTTCCATGGGATGTCACTTGGGCTAAAGAGAGTGGTTTTCCTCAAGGTAAAATAGCTCGAGATCCAACTCTATGTACCCCAACCTCATTGGGGACATGCACTAAGAAACGACAATGAGAAGCTTGCTCTTATACCACTGATCCAGATTTATTTTGAGAATGAAATGAAGGTAGAGATATAATAATGAAATATGCAGAGATATTGTGAGATACACATAAATATTGTAAGAAACACGAAGATACAGTAATGCACAATTTTTATTAATGAGACAATGTACATAAACTGTAAAATTACAAAGTGAATGACTCGCTAGAATGGTGGAAACTTATATCTGAGAAGAGATGTGATGGCTATGCTCATTTGAAAGAATATGATTACAATGAGGCTCGAAAGTCCTTTTTAACATAAATAGAAAAACCCTAAACATCCAAAAACCTAGCCCCTGGAAGATGAAAATCCAAAAGGTTTGTGGCCCTAATGTGGAGATGAAGCGCAAAAAGTTATGTGGGCCCTGATAGGGTAAATTGGTACAAAAACTTTCCAGGGTCGTAACTTTTGCATACGATCTATGTTTTAGGCGTATGATATCCCGTTGGAAAGGTCTATCCAAGGAATACACATTATGTTATCACACTCTAACTGTGTCTAATGTGTGACTTTGGCGAGCCCCAAAAACGTTGTTAGGGCCTCAAAATAACCCCGAAAGTTTAAGACTTGAAAATCTAGGAAATAACTACCAATGATGAAAACCACATGTGAGCCAGTTGGAAGAACCAAAAATTTATATTACCATAATAGAATTTCAAACTACTCTCGCAGTCCAAACTTGTTACAAAATAGCACACACATTAGAATTTGAAAAATACTAGTTTAATAACATACCTATGTGGATGAATTGTGAACTGTATGCAATTGAACCAAAAAACATGGAACACACAATAGGATCCAACTTGAATGTTACTTCACCACATGAAAGGGTACAAAAACAAAGAAAAATCCTCATAAACACGTGTCCTATTATGAATTACTGATCTAATTGACCAATCAAGCTCACAATCTAGAAAATTCACTAACAATGCTCAATCCTCACTTTCCTTATTCAAATTCAAACTCTATGTGATCCAACTATTTGAAATGTTTAAATATTTATAAAACAGATGCCCAAATCTAGCGCCATCATGGCTAAATCTAGCTTAAATCTGATTGGCTTTCCCAATTCTTAGAAATTAAATGTTGATTGGACAATTTAGCTACTGGATCGATGAATTAAAGGCCATTAGATTTTGTTTTCGATATTTTCCCATCACTATTTTGTTTTGATAATTTTTTAATCATGTTGATTAAAAAGTGAGTTTAAATGAGTGATAGTACAGATTGCGGGGAAACATGCAAAGCAGGGTCATCGATTGGGCCTTTAAACACTAAAATTTGAAAGTTAAAATTATAGCAATATGCATGATTGGTGCATAAATTAATTTTTACATATTAACCATTTCAAATTTAAACTTTGGAAAAAGTGAAAAGTGTCCACCGATGGGCACTCATTAGCGAAACAATTTCACTTTTCTATCAGTGCACCAAATTCATTTTCTCATCAATGGACAAAATTCACTTTCATATCAACGTTTAAAATAAAATTTGGTATAGTGATGAAAGTGATAAGAACTCATTGATAATGAACTAAGATGAACTAAAAAACAAATCCAAGGGACTTAGAAACTTTCCATTTTTCTTCAACACTAAAAGATGCTTCCTCCTTCCCATGTTTCATCCTAGAAACATGGGAAGAAACCATACAAGATCACTTCTGAACTTAATTCAAAATTTAATAAATTTCTAATTAAGTAAGAGGCATGAAATATTCACATGCAGAGTTCAATATTCATGCTACAACATAAAGAAAGAGATATGTCATGCACAACAATAACCAACAAACATGCATATTATAGATACAAATTTCATAGATAAATAAATACACAGTGGAATAAATACACTGGTAAATAAAACCATGACAGAGAGCACTTATATATAATGAAGTGAATCACCAATAGGTTTTAGAACAAGGACATTCCACCCAACCGTAGACACTATTGTTCCAAGGTCTCAACAATAATGTCACCCCTAAGCCAGAGCTATGAATCCACAAGGACAATTCCATAGTGTGACTCAGCTTCCTGAACCAGTTAGCACTCAAGCTCTCATAGGCTTCTCAACACACACACCAATCCAAAGTACACTAGCTCTCTTATACTGATCCTACACAACCCAAGAGAATGGACCCCCTTCTCTGGCACACAGTCCCTCAGGATGTCCACCTCCTTCTAGGGATCCAATGCATTTGGTTAAGAATCTCCATGTTGGGACTCTTAGGATTGACAACTGTGGGAAAAAATTAATGCATGTCAATGAATTACAAGCATGCATGCAATAATTCATGGCTGGAATACACAAACGATCATTGCAACCAACAAAACCAGGGCTCCTCTTCAAAAATTCGTTTTTCTTTCCCAAGCCAAAACATGAATGAAGAATGAAGAGAGAACATAATGATAGGTGTAAACAATGAACAATGAACAATGAACAATCCCCCCTGAGTGAGTGAGTGAGTGAGTGAAGAAGAAGAAGAAAAGGAATAAGAAACCAAAGATCCCACAAGATGGGTTTACATATTTACCTGCAAATCAAGAACCACACGACCTTCCCATGAAGCTCATGTAACCACTCCTCTCCATTAAAACAAATATGGGTAATTAAAGTCTAAAATAATACTTAACCCCTCAATCCCCCTTTCTTGTGGAATCATATCCCTTTATAACTCTTTTCCTTGTATGTCTAGCAGCCAGTGATGTATTTGTTATTAATAACGATAAAAACATTACATTTTCTAGGCACAATTGTAATTTTTAAACCTGTGAAGTAAAGAAATGCATATAGATTCTTAAGCAAAATAGAATTTAATCAATGGCTCATTCACATAGTACACAAAGATTTATACCGGAAACCCTCAACCGGGAAAACCTTTATTATATTCATTATATCGAATTTCAACATTCACTATACAATATATACAATGTTTTTAGGTATTCCGTAGATACCAAAACTCTAATCCCTAAAACTTGGATTATTTTTAGTAAACCTCTAAAAATAGCAAAAACCGCCCAAAAAAAAAAATTCAGACGCAGGGATCATCAAACGCAGTTGTCATATCTGACGCACCCACACACACACATGCAAAGAATATAACACATACCCAACATTCTCCCACTTCTTGTTTTCTTTGCATCTAGGGGTATAGGGGATTAGATAGTCAACAATCCAGGGCAACAATGCCCATTGTTACTCTACACCAGAAGAACTTTTTTGTGCTCACGGAATTTGTCAATGAATCTACAACATTCTTCAAAGTGTCAACCTTTTCCAACAACACCTTCTTTTCCTCAACCATGTCTCTCACAAAGTGATACTGAATATCAATATGATTTGTCTTCGAATGATAAGCTGGGTTCTTTTCCAGGAAGATTGCACTCTGACTATCACAATCTAATCTCACTGCTTGTTGTACCAAACCAATGCATGAACACAATATTTGTAACCATACTACTTCCTTGCTTGCATGAGTGGCTTCCATGTATCCAGCTTTTGTAGTTGAGAGTGCCACCACAGCCTGACTTTTTCTCATCCAACTGATTGCTCCTCCAAATAGGTTAAACACATACCCACTTGTAGATCTTCTGCGATCTAGATCTCCAGCCCAGTCTGCATCAACAAAGCCATGTATGTCCACCACTCTGTCCAATCCTGGTCTTCCTTGGTAGCATAATCCATAATTGGTGGTGCCATGAATATACCTGAAGACCCTCTTTACTATTGTCCAATGCTCCTTCCCTGGTTTTGACATGTACCTGCTCAAAACTCCCACTGCATGTGCAATGTTTGGTCTAGTACAGACCATTGCATACATCAAACTGCCAACTGCACTGGCATATGGAACATGGGACATGTCCTCTTCTTCTTCCTATGTCTTGGGACACTGATCTACAGATAACTTTACACCTATAGGAATAGCAACCTTGATCGGTTTAGTTCCATGCATATTAAACCTCTGCAATATCATCTCAACATACTTTCTTTGATTCAACCAGATTTTCCTGTTTGCACGATCTCTTTTAATCTTCATTCCCATAATGAAGTTAGCAACACCGAGATCCTTCATGTCAAATTTGGAGGATATCTGCGATTTCACCTCCTTGATAACATCCATGTTATTCCTACCAAAAACATGTCATCAACATACAACACTACATAAATGAAGTGATTACCAACCTTCTTGGAATATACACAGTGATCAACCTTGCTTCTTAAAAATCCCAATCCAAGGATGTATGTGTCAAACTTTTGGTACCACATCATAGGTGATTGCTTTAGACCATATAGTGACTTCTTTATCTTACAGACCAACTCTTTCTTTCCCTTCACTGCAAAGCCTTTTGGCTGTTTTTCATGTAGATTTCTTCTTCCAGATCCCCATGTAGGAATGTTGTCTTCACATCCATCTGTTCCACTTCAAGATCAAAAGAAGCATCAATAGATAACAGAAATCTAATAGAAGTTAACTTAGCAATAGGAGAAAAAATATCACCAAAGTCAATTCCCTCTACCTGGGAATGACCTTTTGCTACTAACCGAGCTTTATATTTCTCCACTTTACCTTGTTCATTAAACTTCTTGAACAACCATTTGCTACCAACCGATTTTCTTCCATATGGAAACTCAACTATATCCCATGCCCCATTCTTATCCAAGGCATCCATTTCTTCAACCATGGCCTTCTTCCAGAGTTTAATATCCTCTGAATTCACTGCTTCCCTGACAGTTCTGGGATCATCATCAATAATAGATAAAGAAAAATTGGAACGAAAATTAGGTGGACTATACCTGTCTAGTTTCCTTCTATCTCTCACTGATCTCCTCAATATTGGGGTATGAGGTTCTTCTTCTTCTTCTTCTTCTGCTTCCTCTTCTTCAGATGATTCATATTTTTCATCATCCAACTCAAGCTCTATTTTCTGAGGTTCGTCTTGCGTTGGTAGAAATTCCTATTTGGACACATCTTTTACCTCTCTGAAAACAACATCTCGACTATAAACAATCTTCTTGGTTTTTGGGTTCCAAAGCTTATAACCTTTCACACCATCTTTATAACCAATAAATATACATTTTTCAGCCTTTTTGTCCATCTTACTTCTATTTTCCTCTGGAACATGTACATAAGCATCACAACCAAACATTCTAAGATGTTGAAAAGAGGGTTTCTTTCCAGACCATACCTTGTGTGGAGTTTTATCATCCAACGCTGATGAAGGTGATCGATTGACCAGGTAACATGCTGTACCCATTGCCTCTACCCAGAATTCTTGTCCTAACCCGGCACCGTTGAGCATGCTCCTTGATTTTTCCATCAGTGTCCTGTTCATCCTTTCTGCAACTCCATGATGTTGAGGAGTGTATGGAGTAGTCTTATGCCTTGCTATACCACACTTCTTACAAAATTCTTTGAATTCATTTCCGCAGAATTCTCCACCATTATCTGTTCTCAATACCTTTATTTTCTTCTCTATCTGATTTTCTACCAAATCCTTAAACTCTTTAAATTTATCAAATACCTCAGATTTCTTTCTAAGAAAATAAATCCATGTGTTCCTTGAAAAATCATCTATGAATGAAACATAATAAATAGATTTACCTAGGGATGGAATAGGAACAGGTCCAAACACATCACTGTGTATCAACTCTAAGATCCCCTTTGCTCTTGTAGCACAAGATGGGAATCTTACTCGATTCTATTTACCATATATGCAATGTTCATAGAAATCAAAATCCAGAGTGCAATTAGACATACCTCCAACCATGCCTTTACCGTGTAGTGTTCAAAGGCCCATTTCTCCAATATGCCATAGTCTTTGATGCCACAACATGGTCTTTTTTTCAGGGACAATATTGGTCTTGTCTTCTTTATTTGTCTTCTCAAGGACAACAGAACTGTTACAGCCATTAGTATAAGCTCTTCCCAACAACTTGTATAGAGTTCCACACCGAACTCCCCTCATCAACACCATTGCTCCTCGTACCATCTTGCAAGTGTTCTTTCCAAATATAGTATCCACTCCTGCATCATCCATCTTGCTTACAGATATTAGTCTCCTGGATAGTTTTGGAATGTGCAGAACCCCAAGGAGAGTTCTAATCCTTCCATCTTTTAGCAACAACTTAACCCTTCCACGTCCCAAGATTTTTGTTGTCGAGTCATCTCCTAGGAATACATCACCACCATCATATTTTTCATATTCAGAAAACCACTCCCTGTGAAGAGTCATATGGTATGACTCACCTAATTCGATCAACCATACATAATTGTCTACATGTGTACTTGTAGATGCAAGGTAAACATCGCCTCCTTCTTTAGTGGAGGTTTTCACCTCTGTGGAAGAGGTACTATTATATCCCTTTGGTTTTTCAACCTTCTTAGACTTGCAATCTTTCTTATAATGCTCTGTTTTACCACACTTCCAAAATTTCCTCAAGGACTTTCCTGAAGACTTAGATCTACCTGTAGATTTAGATCTTCACCCCGAAGGCTTACCAGGGTTCCTGTCTTGGGTACGTCCTCTTACAAATAAAGCATCTGTGTTGTGACCATCCATGATTTTTTTCCTCATCTCTTCAAATACAAAGGATGAAACTACATCCTCATACTTCAATGTAGATTGAGTGGTACTACCAATTGCTACAACCAGATTATCCCAAGAGTCTAGCAAAGAAAACAACAAAGTAATACACTTATCTTCTTCTGCAATCGTAATATTAATAGAGACAAGTTGACTTACCAGAGTATTAAAGTCATTTATATGTTCTGTCACAGAATCTCCATCTTCCATCCTAAGATGATACAACTTCTTTCGAAGAAACAACTTGTTTACCAGGGACTTTGATTGATACAAATTCCCCAACTTATCCCATAGTTCCTTGGCTGTAGATTCTCCCGAGACATTAAAAAAAAATGAATCTGCCAGGCAGATTCAAATAGTACTCCTTGCTCTTCTATCCAACTTCTCCCAATCTTCCTTCGACATACTAGTATTTGGTGTACTAGTAGTTGGTGTACTAGTACGTTGTGTACTAGTAGTCTGTGTGCTAGTAGACGATGTACCAGTAGGCTATGTACCAGGATCCACAACGATCCATTGTTCTTTGTCTACAAGAAGGTCCTCCATCTTGAGCTTCCATAGCTCAAAGTTTTTACCGTTGAACTTCTCTATCTCGATTCTATATGAGCTCGCCGTTCCTCTCTATATACTCGGATCTCCACTACAATAGCTCCCACTAAACCCAAGTTTATCACAGACCCAAGATAAACTTGATCTATTAAGACTGAGCCAAACCCTCAACAACAAAGGTGTCCCTATGAAGCTAAAAAAGAGCTATGATACCACATGTAAGTTTTAAACCTGTGAAGTAAAGCAATGCATATAGATTCTTAAGAAAAATAGAATTTAATCAATGGCTCATTCACATAGTACATAGAGATTTATATCGGAAACCCTCAACCAGGAAAACCTTTCTTATATTTATTATATCGAATTTCACCATTCACTATACAATATATACAATGTTTTTAGGTATTCCGTAGATACCAAAACCCTAATTCCTAAAACTAGGATTATTTTTAGCAAACCACTAAAAATAGCAAAAACTGCCCAAAAAAAAATTTGGGAGTGCTGCACCTAACGCTGTGTGTAACCAGCGGGGGGCATACTTGCCCCCCCCTGGGACCCCCCTAGGAAATATCCCGACGCACACGACACAAACAGAGCACTACTATGAGGGATCATCAGACACAGTGTCATATTTGATGCACCCACACACACACATGCAAAGAATATAACACATACCCAACAAGAATGGCCTCATTATGTTAGGAACCAAATATCAAGATGGCATAGAAAAACCTCAGAATAAGTACTCAATGCCTTGAAAAAAAAATAATTTTAGATAATAAGCCTCTTCGAGGGGGAAACCTCATTATACACCACATAAATATCCAAATACAATAAGATTCCAAATGAAAAGGTTTCCTTGGTATATATAGGAGACTAGGAGGTACAATTATAGCTAATAGACACAAGCCAACATAAAAAAAATAACATTACTAATGAAATATTCCCTAATTAGGGGGTAATGTGCCACTATTTAGGGCTTAACATTCCCCTCCCCTTCAGCCAAGTGTTGTTCACAACGCTTGAGTAATTCAAGATGCTTTTGTATAAAAGCCTCATCTTCCCAAGTGGAATCTTCAACAGGTAGTTTCCTCCACTTAATGAGATACTCTGAAATCAATCTATTCCTTAGCTGGAGAATTCTTGTGTCAGTGATAGCTTCAGGATCCAATATAATTTTTTCTTCCTCATCAAGTTCTCGAAATATAGTTTTAACTTAGATCTTGTCACCTATAACCTTCTTTAAGAATGAAACATGGAAAATTCGGTGTACTCGTGAAGATGCATGTAAATCCAATTTGTATGCCATAGTACCAATCTTTTGCAACACCTTATAAAGGCCATAGTACTTTGGTGATAATTTATTATCCTTCTTAGCTTTCTTAAGGGAAGTCTGTTTGTATGGTTGTATTCTTAAAAACACCCAATCCCCTACTTCAAAACTTCTTTCACTACGATGTTGATCTGCTTGTTGTTTCATGCGATTTTCTGCCATGATTAGGTTGTTCTTTAATATTTGGAGAACTTGTTGTTGATGCTCGATGTGATCTTCCACTGCTTGAACCTTAGATTTTTATTTTAGAGAAGAAGTGATGGAAGGAGGGTGGTATCCATAGAGTGCCATAAATGGTGTCATTTGTTTTGTAGTATGAAAGGAAGTGTTATACCACCATTTTGCCAAGGGTAACCATTTGAACCATTGTGTTTGTTTATTAGAGACAAAGCAACAAAGGTATCCTACCAGACATTTTTTCACTATATCGGTTTGTGCATCATATCGAGGACGATAGGATGAGCTATGAGCCAGTTGAGTACCCAAACAAGAAAACAATTCTATCCAAAAATGTCCAGTGAAGATGGGATCTCTGTCACTTACAATAATCTTTGGGCTTCCATGTAACTTTTGAACTGTCTCCATGAGTGTAGTGGAAAATGTACTGGATTTCAAGGGATGAGAGAGTGAACAAAAGTGTGCGTACTTGGTTAGTCTATCAACAATCACCATGATGACACTCTTTCCTTTATACTTTAGTAACCTTGTGATGAAATCCATGGAAACCTCCTCCCAACGTTGACTTGGGATGGATAATGGTTGTAAAAGATCTGGGGTCTTAATTGTTTCCACCTTATTTTGTTGGCAAACCAAACATTTTGCTACAAACCTTTGAACAAGAGCTTTAAGGCCACCCGAAAAAAATTCCTTCTTGACCCTATGGTAGGTTTTCAAAAATCCCTAGTTCCCTATTATCGAAGAGCTGTGCAATTCCAATAGTACCTTTTGTTTGAGTTGGGAGTTCTTACATAAATATAAGTGATGTTTGTACCATAGTGAATCATTTTTCCATGTAAATGTATCTGATGCATTGGAGTCCTGCTGCAACCTTTGAATGAGAGTCCACACATTTTCATCATTCTTCCATTCATCCCTCACTTCTATTATTCAATTAGATTGGATGATCGATATAGCACAGAGAAAGGCCTCAAAATATTCATCCTTTCTTAAAAGTGTATTTGCCACAACATTTTTCTTCCCTTTTTTATAGATGATTTGAAAATCATAACCCAATATTTTGGTCACCCATTTTTGTTGTTCTTCTGAATATAGTCTTTGTTCCAAAAAGTATTTAATACTATCATGATCTGTTTTGACCTTGAAGTTCCTACCTATTAGGTAAGGGCATCATTTCTTCAATGCTTGTAGTATTGCCATCATTTCCTTCTCATAAATGGGTTTTTGTAAGTCCTTTCTCTTGAGTGGCTGACTTTCAAAGGCAAGGGACCTTCCTTCTTGCATTAGAACAACACCAATGCCATTTCTTGAGGCATCAACTTCCACAATAAAGGTTTTTTTGAAGTCTGGTGTGGTCAAGACATGAGCTTTGCACATCTCCTCTTTAAGTTGTTCGAAAGCTTGAGTTTCCTCTGTAGTCCATGAAAATGCATCCTTCTTATTTAATCTCATTAAAGGTGCTGCTATTCTTCCATAGTTCTAAACAAACTTGTGGTAGTAACCTGTCAAACCGAAAAATCCCCTAAGATTCTTCAATGTTTTGGGAATCGTCAAGTCCATCATGGCCTTAATCTTGTTAGGGTATACCTTGACACCATCATGAGATACAATATGACCCAAATACTCTACCTCCTTCACCCCAAAGAAACATTTGGATGGTTTGGCATATAATTGTTTCTCCTTTAGTAGTTGTAGCACCTTGTCAACATGTCACACATGATCCTCCCAAGACTTTCTATAGATTAGTATATCATCACAAAATAATAACACAAATTTTTGAAGGAAGGGATTGAAAATGAAATTCATCAACCCTTGGAATGTGGAAGGTACATTTGTAAATACGAAAGGCATGACCAATAATTCATAATGGCCTTCATGAGTTCAGAATGTTTTTTTTTGGATATTTGATTCCTTCATTCTAATCTGATGATACCCTGAACGGAGATCCAACTTTGTGAAATAGATTGCTCCATGTAGTTCATGTAAAAATTCATCAATGTCGGGAATGGGAAACTTATCTTTAATAGTGATCTTGTTGAGCTCTCTATAATCTGGACACATACGCCATGAGCCATCTTTATTGAGTCCCATTACCACTGGTGCAGAGTAAGAACTTTGGCTAGGTCTAATAATGCCAACCTCTAACATTTCTTCAACCATACGCTCAATTTCACTCTTCTGGGCATAAGGGTATCTGTAAGGCCTGATGTTAGGATGAACATTCCCAGGAATTAGGTGAATAGCATTATCATGATTTCGAGTGGGTGGAAGACCTTTGGGAATATCTTCAAATACTTTGGAATGCTTATCAATGATCCCTTGGAGATCTAGGGAAACAGATGGCTTAGATGTGTGAACATATAGTGAGCATAGTTGTGCAATTACACCTTGATTACCCTTTTTCAATAATTTTTTCATGCCATTAGATCTTATCACCTTACTGGGTTTCCCTGTGATACCCCTTAACTCAATTTATTTTCCTTCCAATGAAAATTTCATGAAACGTTCTTGAAAATTAAAATCCATTGTTCCTAATGATTTTAACCATTGGATTCCTAGTACAACATCAACACCACCCATGGGTATAGAAATCATTGGACTATTCATTACATATTACCCCATAGTAATATTGATCTTATTTCATTTTCCTGAACAATTGATAGTTCCTCCATCTACAATCATTACTTGAAACTATGGCACTGGATATAGAAAGCAATTGAGAGATTTGGCTAATTTATAATGAATGAAATTATGAGTGCTACCAGAATTGATTAGGGCTATTGCCCTTTTTCTTTTTGATACATCCTTCAATCTTGAGGGTTTGAGGAGTGTTAATTCTAGCCAATGCATTACATGATATTGTGGGAGTAAACTCTTCAGAAGAAATCGCTTCTATGTTTTCATCTTCAGATGGTTATTTTTCTTGTTCTTGTTCTTCTTCCTCTTCAAAATATATGTAGAATAATTTAGTCTCACCACACTTATGTCCCTTACTATACTTTCTATCACAATTAAAGCATAAACCTTTTTCTTTTCTTTCCTCCAATTGTTGAGGTGTCAACCTTGTAGGTTGAGGTGTTTTAGAAGGAAAATAATTCTCTCTATAGATGTTAGGAGTGGTCCTTGTAGTAGCCATAACCATAGTTTTACTTTCAACATTTCTTTCCACCCTGAATGCATTCTCCAATTATTTGGGTTCCCAAAGGCGAACCTCATGTTGAATGTTATCCTTTAAAGTTCCTATGAATACATCAATCAGGTGCACATTGGGAATATTCGTTACTTTAATATTCAATATTTGGAAGTTCTCAATGTGCTCTGCAATTGAACCCTTTTGCTTGAGATTTATAAATTGGCTAAAGAATGTATTTCTCCTTGTATCCTCATAGTTTTTTATCATTTCTTCCGTGAAAATTGTCCAAGTGACAAGTGATTTGCGAGAAAAAAACCATCGATACCACACAAATTGATTGGGTTCTAAATATAAAGAAGCAATTCATACCTTTTGTGTATGTGGCACATCACGTATATCAAAGAATTTATCCATCTGAAGTATCCATATGATTGGATCCTTGCCATCAAACTTTCTCATATAGATATTAGGAAAGTGGTTTGTCTTCAACCCAAAGTTGGAGTTTCTCCATTCTTGATTCATCTTCCTTGTGTCCTCATCATGAATTTCATGGGATACATTTTCACTTTCAGGTGTCCTCTCTATTATAAATGTTTTCAATCCTTCCATGATCTCCCTTTTTAAACCCTCCATCTAAGTATCCATTATTTCCTCCAACTTAGCTTTAGTTGTATCCATCATTCCTTGTAGTTCATCTTTTTGTTACTGTCTTCTTTTGTAAATCATTTATGTCTCTGCGCATTTCTTCACCTTCATTAGGAGTCCAAGTAGGACTTTCTGGAGGCTTAATTGGTGTATAAGTTCCCTTTTTTGGTAGAATGTTGGTCAAGTATCAATTTTAAACCTTGATTTCAAGGTGGTTTTGCTAGACGTTATTTCTTTTGTTGTATCTCCAAAATTTTATCCCTTCTGGGTCTGAAAAATTATTTTTTTAGTTCTCTGATATGTCTTCTTTGCAAAGCCACAAGTTTGATCAAAATTGTATATGCTAAGTGGAAGTTATGGTAACTTCCCCACACCTTGCTGATTTTGGTCCCTTCCAGGAGAGCGTTCTTGTAAAGCATGCCAAGATCACAATATTTGATATTTGATTATGAAAATTGTACCATAAATACTAAATATTGTCCACTATCCAATGCAACTGGTTTCACTTAATTTGGATACACACTAAAGACGATATCCGTGTTTTACCTGAATGACCTGTTTGAGACTAGTTAATATGAGTATTCATATACCCTATATTGCACATGGTGTATCTACAAAAGTAGGATGACCCATATGCTGAAATTTGTATCATAGACACCTTACTAATTTCTATGAATATCTTCCAAATTTTAGGGTCTGAAATGTTACAGAAAACTTTTTATAGAGAAAATTATGAGATGACTAAATTCAAGATTATATTAGAAACCTATCTTACACATGCTATATATCCGAAGTATAAGACCTCAGGAGATGAAATTTTTACCCCACGTACCTTGATCCATCTACTAATTATCCTCCAAGGGGTTCCTTCTGAAACGTTGTAGAAAAAATGTTATAGCAAAAATTCCAAGGTGTCTCGGGTGTAGCAGCGAAACCCCAAGACCTTGAGCTTTGATACCAAATGTTAGGAACCAAATATCAAGATGGCATAAGAAAACCTCAGAATAAGTACTCAACACCTTGAAAAAGAGAGAATTTCAGACAATAAGCCTCTTTGAGGGGACAACCTCCTTATACACCACATAAATATCCAAATGCAAGATGATTCCAAATGAAAAGGTCTCCTTGGTATATATAGGATACTAGGAGGTACAATTACAACTAATGGACCTAAGACGACATAAATAAAATAACATTACTAATGTAATATTCCCTAATTAAGGGGTAATGTGCCACTATTTAGGGATTAACATGTTAATTGTTTGGGCACTCTTCCCTTTCATAATTTAACAAAATACATTATTTATTATGAGGCTCAAAACTGGGGTATTACATTCCCCTCCCCCTTATTTTGGAACTGTCCTCATTGCATATACAAAACATAAATCATAACTTCAAAATTTTTTCAAAAAGTTGCAGGTAATCTACCTGCATGGCATCTTCATGCTCCCAAGTAGCATCTTCAGGACTATAGCAGGCCCACTGGATGTTTACCAGCTCTATAACTCGATTCCGGAGAATTTTGACTTTTCTGTCCAATATTCACATGGGCTAGATCTAAAAGTCTCTCTATGTATCTACCTGAATCATATTCCAATCAATAACATAGTTAGTATCATGTACATATTTTTTTAGAAAAGATACATGAAATACATTATGCACATTCATGGAAGCAGGCAATGCAAGCATGTATGCAACTAGCTCTATTCTATCCAATATTTCAAATGGACCACATAATATGGTTGTTATATTTGTACAACTAACCAACTTCAAAGAGCTCTTCTTGGGCTTCACTTTTAAAAGCACACGCTCCCCCACTTTAAATTCTCTAGCCATCTTGTTCTTATTTGCATAAATTTTCTGTATATCTTGATCTACCTTTAAATTCTGCTTAATTCTAACCATTTGGTCTTCCATATCCTTGAGCAATTTTGGCCCAAGTACCACTATGTATGTTGGGTTGTCCCAACTCACTGGAGTATTGAATTTTCTACCATACAAAGCTTCAAACGAGCTCATTTTCAATGAAGCATGATACCCATTATTATAGGAAAACTCAACCAAGTGCAAGTAATCTTCCCACTTAGATGTCTTAACCATTACATACATTCTCAACATGTTTTCAATTACTTGGTTGAATCTCTCTGTCTACCCATCTGACTGTGGATGGTATGTTGTGCTAAAGTTCATATTTGTACCAAATCCTTTAAACAATCTGCTCCAAAAATTTGAAGTAAACTTTGTATCTCTATCTGAAACAATTGCCTTAGGTATCTCATGCAACCTATCAATCTTCCTCATGTAAATTTCTGCAATATTAGTTGTTGTATGAGTCATTTTTACAGGAATAAAATGAGCATCCCTTGTCAATTTATCAACTACTAACATGATTGAATCAGGTTGTCTTGCGGTCCTAGGAAATTTAGTTATAAAATCAATGGTTACCACTTCCCATCTCTTCACTAGAATTGGTAATGGTTGTAGCAAACTCATTGGGTGCCTACGCTCAGCCTTCACTCTCTGACATTCCATACATTTGGCAATGTAATAAACAACATATTTTTTCATTCATGGCCAAAAGAATTGGCTTCTTACACTGCAATTGTTTTCTGGTAACCGGGATGTCCGACATATGGAACATTATGCATTTATTTTAATACCAAATTTCTAAGTTCTTTGGAACTAGGAACATAAATTCTATTTTTATGCATAAGTAACCCATCTTCCTTCATCTCATATTCTTTAATTTTCTGCTGTAATATTTCCTTTACCTATAGGTAATGTTGATCTGTAGAAACAACATTTAAATCCTCCTCTTTAAATCTGATCGATGCATACTAACAACTGTAGCATGCATGAGATGTACTCTTCTACTAAGTACATCAACAAATTTCTTTTATTTTCCTTTGATATGCTTGATGTAAAAATTGTATTCACTTAAAAATTCCAACCATCTCGTTTTCCTGGCATTTAACGTTATTTTTTCAAAAATATATTTCAGACCACTATGTTTTGTTCTTAATTCAAATCTCTTCCCCATGAGATAATGCCTCCACATATTCAAAGCGTGAATAATGGAAGTAAGTTCCAAGTAATGTGTGGCATAGTTCCTCTCATGTTCTTTAATCTTTCTGGACTCATAACCAATGACATGTACATTTTGAGTGAGGAATCCAGCAAGTCCTTCCTTGCATGCATCTTTACATGCCACAAAACTTTCATCTAGGTCAACAATCTTTAGAACATGTTCACTAGTAAGTAATTCTTTCAACAAATTAAAGTTCTCTTCACACTCAGATGTCCATTCAAATTTAATTCCCTTATTTTGCAAAGAAGTGATGGGATGAGAAATCTTAGAGAACCCGACTATAAATCTTCTGTAGTAACCAACTAATCACATAAAGGATCTAACTTATGAAACATTCCTAGGCATTGACCATCCTCTAATGAATTCAATATTCTCTAGATCCACTGTTATACCGTGTTATGAAATAATGTGTCCCAAGTAATGGATTTGTTCTTGGTAAAAAGAACACTTACTAAGATTAGCATAAAACTAATGTTCTCTCAACACTTGCAATACCAATCTTAGATGATGTCCATGCTCTTCCTCTGACTTAGAATAGACAAGTATGTCGTCTAGTAATACTATGAAAAAATTATCCAAATAATTTTTGAATATGCCATTCATTAAGCACATAAAGACTGTTGGTGCATTGGACAGTCCAAATGGCACCACTACAAATTCATAATGCCCATACGTGGTTCTAAAGGTTGTCTTATTGATGTCTTCTTCCTTGATTCTTACCTGATGGTACCCTGATCTCAAGTCTATCTTTGAAAATATTTTTTCTCCTCTTAGCTGATCAAAGAGGTCATCAATTCTAGGTAAAGGATATTTTTTATTTATAATGAATTTATTCATCTGTTGAAAGTCAATACACAACCTCAAATTTCCAACCTTCTTTTTGACAAAGAGTATTGGTGCTCCCCAAGGTGAAACACTTGGACGTATGCACCCTTTCTTCAACAATTCTTCCAACTGCACTTGTAATTCTTTTAATTCTGGTTTGTTCATTCTGTAAGGTTTTTTTGATACCAAGGCAACTTCTGGCACTAAATCAATAGTGTAACGACCCTTGATTATTAATTATAATTAATTTATTAATGTAATCCTAAAAGATTAGCTAAACTGTATTTATGTCTTAAAATAACATTTCTAATTGATTATTATTAAATAGTGTTCATGATGGTTAATGATTGACTAATTATTAATTAATTCATTAATTAATAAAGCATTAAATTAATGGTGAATAATAAAATATACTACTAATTTAAGTTACGTTCCCGAAAATGGAAACATATTAATGAATGAATAAGGTATTTAATAATGGGATAAGGTATTTAATCATGGGATAAGGTATTTAATAATGGGATAAGGTATTTAATAATGTATAAGATATTAGGTGGGGAAGTTAATGAAGGGAAGGCAGTGAAGGAGGAATAAGGGGGGGAAAGGAGTTTGGAGGGAGGATTCTACGGGGAAGTTGGCCATGATTTTGGAGAGCTCTGAGTATTGCAGAGAGCCGAGAGGGGCTGTGAGATTGGTGGGCTCAGATTGAGGCACGGGATTTTTTGGTTGTGACATATTGATCAGGTAGGCACCGGGTTGCTAGAAGTTTTGGGCTCGGAGGGCCAGGATATCCGTAGATATCCTGGAGCTAGGTCGTTTTCCTAGTTGGCAGGGTGGACAATAGTTTTGGGCAATTTTTCTGTGTTTGCAACAGGACTGGGCTGTGTAGCAGGTAGCAGGAGAGCAGCAGTAGCAAGGCAGCTGGCAACGGAAATTAGCATCAGAACCGGGTACCCTGTTGAATTATGCATTTATTTATTCTTCTATGAATTCGTTAATATTTGATGAGTCTAAATTGCTGAAGTCGCTGGTATGAATATCAATATTATGCTGAATAGGTATTGTCTTAGTTAAGAAATAAATTGCTTATGAGGATAAGGATGTTTAGATATATATATGGGCGTCACATATGGTATCAGAGCCGTAGTTGAAACACTGGAGCCTTAAGGGCCACGTTCCCAGCTCAAATTCCCCTCCGCTTAACCTGCGCACAAAACATAGAAACGTTAATAAAAATAAAAAAATAAAATACATGGTTCTTAATTTAACTAGGCTACTACATTTAACTTCTATACAATTTAACTCGAGTCAATCTTCTATACAATCCCCAAGCACTAACAAGTATCCATTTGAGAATCAATATAACTGCTTATGTCTACTTAAAATATTGAAAAGTTACAGGAAAGCAGCCTTAGAAATACATTTAACTACTGTATAATACATAATCTCAGAAAGATTAATGAAAAGAAAGAACTGTAACTACTGCAAGACGAGGTCAAGGAAAAATCTTATGTTTTAACTACTAAAAGCTTAAATTCATTCATAATCTCAGAAAATTACAAATCTCAGAAAATTACAAGACAATATCTCTAAAAATAATAAAATTTATCTTAGCCTAGGGCCAACCCCCCCCGAATATTCAACACCACAAACCAACAAAAAACCCACGGCTGTCAAGCCAAGCACCTACACCAATGCATGACTCAAAGACCAACAACAAACGCCAAGCCGTGAAGGAGGAGAACCCTACACGCACYTGTTCACGCACCTGTTCACGCACCTACAACGAACACATAAGCCAGCATAGTGCCAACAAGCACCGAGGCTTTCCACTCTGCAACAAACTGACAAATTCGGAGACACATTCTTGGACGGTGTCCTTGGAGTCCTTTGCTTTCATGGTGTTCGCAGGAACCGCCTTCTTCATAACCCAGCCATGCTCCTACCAGGATAACACATATTTCGATCTTCATTGGATTTATTTTTGATAACACATTTACAGAAATCACTTTCTGCCTTGTCCAAAATCTGACAAACTCTAACCCATTCCAGGGTTTCATTGTTGAGCTTGTTGATGGATAAGTAAAACCACATCGTTTGCGAATCCCAAACAAGGAACGCTTCCAACAACTCCACCATGTACATGTCATTTTCATCACACATGATAGCAAATTTATTCAAAGGGAGAGCGGATTCCAAAACCCTAAGCATCCAATCTTCCTCTTCCCATAGATTTGTTAGAGGACAATATGAATAAGTTTCCACTGCATTCCACTGCGGCATCCAACCTCTCACAAACATCTTACCGGAAACCACAAAGAACACGTCGATCAGCATGGCAACCGACATTCTGCAAACTTCTCAACTCGTTGGTCCCAAAATCGTAAACCTTCATTGTGGCCATGTTCCCCTCAAAGGCACCATTATAACCGCCCACAACATATAGGTGGTTTCAGATGAGACCTCAGGCACGTGAGCATGTTGGCGCCGAGAGTCCATTTCTTGGTGAGTGTGTCGAAGATGTGGACACTGTTGGAGGCACTGAGGATTTCCAACACTGAAATTTATCAGAAAGAAGGTGAAAAACCATGCAATCGACCAGCCATTTCCAGAACCCATGTTAATTGTCGGTTTCGACGCCTTCCAGCGTCTGCTGGCATGAAAATTATAAATGTATATCTGTAAGTATCTCCACAAAGCCGAGAATTTTTACAAGGGAGGAAAAATATAGTCCAAGGTTTGGGCCGCCTTTTCACACAGATGCCATTTGAATTCACAGAGGCCAGTTGCTCTGGAATGCAGACCAAAGAACCAACGGAGGACACCATGAACTCCCTTGTGCCAAGCTCGTATGAAGCTCTGAGCTGTTTGGAGTATTCAGAGAGGAGCAGGTCCCGAAAGCTCTGTGGCGAATATCTCTGATATGTTGAATAAATAGAAGATTGTAAGTAATTATTGATGTAATCGATAAAAAAAAAAGAGAGATTTACTGCAAGCTACGATGTCAGTATAAAAGATTTCTTCCCTGTACCAAGATTTCATGCAGATAATGTTGATTTGAAATCCATGTACGAACTCTGATCAAAATCCAAAGAACCCAACAACAACGGGAAGAGGGGAGAGGCGGTGGAGGAATGCCGTGTTTAAGGTTGGGAGGGATAGGTGTTTGGTACTGAGAGCCGGAGGCCGGTCACGTGGGCTTCATGCCGAGTCCGACCTTAAAGGCTGCCAGGTAATGCGTTTTTTTTTTATAATTTTCATTTCGAATAATTAATTTTTTTTTTTTTTTTTTTTTTAAATTTTAGTTTTATA
>JASDQU010104622.1:84033-94270 GCA_032191745.1 Picea mariana | reverse complement strand
ACTGTAATACAAGGATGTTCGACTCAAAAGGACCAATGAACTAAAATGAAAACAAAACACACCAGCGAAGAAAAATTGGAAAGCAAGGAAATCCAAACAAAAAAATATGTACAGAAGGTGTATCTGAAAACATTATGAAAAAAACCCCTTGGGAGACTGAAAGAAAATAGAAAAATCTTGTTTGATGTGAAAGAAGTCCTACTCGTGGTACCTTGGGTCAGGGTTGAATTTAGGATTCAGATCTCTTTATTCTCCAATTAAGATTTTCATGATGATACTGCGTTTTTTGAAAATAAATATTCAACGAAAAGCAAAGATAAAAGGATCAAGCAGACTTCCCTGACAATAGTTGTATTATGGTTCTCATGGTGCACCCACTTGCGTTCATGACTGCATTATTGCAAAGAGAAATAGTGAGGAATAAAACTGAAAGAAACCTATTCCTAACCCTACCCTAACTACTACACAAATCAGAATACTACGTGAAGTCATGCTTCCAATGTAGCCATCGGAGTAACTCCAATCTTGCAATGGAAACAAAATCAAACATTACTAATAAGAATGGTAATATATCAAAAAATGACAAAAACATATCACACTTACCTTCATAATCATCATCTAAAAACAAAGTAAGCATGATCTTACCATTCCCTTGAATATTTTTGTTGTATGAATTCTCTAGCCATTGTGCAATCTTGTCGTGATAAGGGTCATAATGGCATGGGCGAGTGTAAGTAAGTTTAAAAAAATTGTCAAGATTACGAGGAAATGAAATAACTATCAGCCAAGGCTGAAATGCCCCATCCTCCTGACAATTCTCTAAGTGTTCATTAATTTCTTCACATGGAGGATCTAAAAGAAATATGGCACGCCTACTTCGAAGATACTTAGGTAAAAAGAAAGCAAGCATAACTTTATCTTTATTATGAAAAATTTTCATATATGAATATTCAAGCCATCCTAAGATTTTGTCACAAAAATGAGGATGCAAACCATGGCTTTGATGAGAGGAATATATCGATGGGGAAATCATCATAAGAGGATTCGTGACCTCAATTAGATCATTGGTTTGAATGTTTTCTTTCATGAGATTGGTAATTTCAAAATGTGAAGCATAAACATTAAGATTCGAGCTAATCAAAGAACGAATATGAAATGTAGAATGTTTGATCTCCATAAAATATAGTGCATTGTCTTTTTCAACAATAAACTATGTAAAATCATCTCGCAACATGTCCTTTTCCCATATGAGTGATGAAAGTGAACAAGCATCAAATCCAACTTTATCAATGTTAGGTTTGGAATTAATTTCACCAAAATTTAGCATATTGAAAGGATATGATTATGGCGGAAAAGGGTAGGATGTTGTAGGTAAGATGTCAAGTCCAACAGAGTGTGGGAAGAGATCAGGATATAAAAAATAAAAGGAATTAGAAATAAGCACATGAAAAGAATCTCTTGAACTACGATAATTAACAATGGTATTCTCAAGACATTTCTCTTCACTTTCTTTAAAACTCTTACTCTATTTTAGTGAAGAATTCCTCAACATAACATGATCATCTGAATTTGCCTTATGTGTGATAGATAATTCAAAACTTATGTGACAAACGTCTAGTCTTTCCTGTGGATAAAGTACATTTTGAGGACAAAGGTTTAAAGTTTCTTCTTCTAGTTGTGTATCTTCTTCTCTAATCAATTTCATAGGAGTATTAGAACATTCAAGACGATTTTCATCGCTTAAGTGTTCTTCAATGATTGATTTTAAATATTGATTAGAGCATGAATTACAAGAATGAGGATATTCACCTTGAGCCAGAAACGAATCTTCTTCCATACTGGTCGTAGACTGAAAATACAATGATTCAGAGGAAAAACCAATTTGGTTGTCAATAAGAACCTGGCTAATAGATTTACCTCCCTTGCTTGTTCAACATTGTCGGAAGGATTCTTCTCATCTTGCGAACAAAATTGTTCTTGTAGTTGAGTGATAGGATTTGCAATTGGTTCTTCGTTCGTGATTGAATATGACTGGATGGAAGGGACACAAGCATCATAGAAGAGATTTAATGCAAATGACATGTCATTGAGATTGAATTTACAGAGGATATGATAGACTCTTGTCAAAAAGTCTTCTAAAGATGAATCGTCGTTGATTAGCGAAATATGAAATTCTTCACATAATTGATCGAAATCATAAATTTCAAAAGAATCTATAAATTCATCTACAAATTGAAACCAATAAAAAATGTGACATGCTGGAAAGGATTCAAACCAATGTTTAATCTACAAATATATATATATTTACAATGTGACTAGCTAAAAAAATATATATATATCTACAATTTAACTAATTAATATTTATGAAATAATTCTACTTATCATATGCACAATATATACAAATAATTCTATTTCTCATATATATATAGCATGTACAAACTACGAATTTTAATCTAAATCCATGAAAATCGAATGTAAATTGATTTTTTAAACATCAGTAAAGCTATTTTTTATTTGTTTTCTTATAATGTTTATATAAAAGAAATCGAATATCAAACTGTCTAATTAAACAAAAGAAATAACAGATGATAAAAAGTGTTTTAACTACAGGGAACTTCTATATCTATTATACTAAAGAAATTAAATAATAGGCTAACATGTTATTGCATCAAATATATGTTCAATGTGTAGCATCCAGTCACCTTGTCTGACGAGGTAAACCTGCAGCAGATCCTGAAATTGCTTCTAATAAAAGTGAAGCAGTAATGATGGAATTCGAATGATAGAACATATAAGAGATACGATCACAACAATCTCATAATTTTACACAAGCAGCAACATTAAGAAAAATCTTGCTGTGAGAACTTGCGTATAAACGTTCAATCAAAGATAAAGATAAATCTCTTAATTCAAGTTTGAACGAATGATTACTGTGTGTTAAATCTGGAACATGAAACATGGATAATATATAAACTTTTATCATACCAGCTTATAGTAAACCATGACAGCAAAAGCAATCATAATCTATCTACAAATTGAAATAAACATGACTTGAATAAAACCACAATACGAAAAAGCTAAAGCTATGACGAGTATTATATTCCATTCAAGTCTATAAATGAAAAATCCATAGTCTTTCCCCAGGCAGAGATGATCCAATGTTTACAAAATAACATGCTTAAATAGGTTCTAGGAAACAAAACTGTTTCCTGTTGATAATATCAAATCTGTTTCAAAAATATGGGGGATGCAACCACTCTGATTTCACTGAATAAAAATACCAACAGCCTAATCTTTTTACTAAAAACACAAATTTGGTGTGGCTAGGAGATCTCAACAGTGCCTCATATCTCCTTGTAAATCATGGGTTCCTGAAAACAAATGAAATTGGGAAGATTTTAGATATGTGTTCAATTGTCAAATCAAGCAACTCGAATTTTTCTAACTGGCTAAAGAATCTTACGATTCTGTAGTTAGTTAAAATAGCACATGTAATCTTAAAAAATAAAAGAAACTAATTCTAATAATAAAAACAACTTATCTAATGAAATCAAATATCCTACTCTTAAAACAACAAATAATTATGCTAACTAATTCATACCTCAAATAACAAATCGAATCATGTCAAGAAACTTTGGAATTTATTATAGCTGTAGTTGCCTCTACATTTTTTTAAATATCACATGTCTTGTAGATGTATAACTTGCTGACAGACTGGTTGAATATCCTCCGGATTGATCAAGGGTTCAGAGTAGGAGGCTGAGACACATGGCTGGACGGGTGAGAGGGGTTCTATGGAATGCTGAGGCACAGGCCTGGAGAGGTAACAAACATTTCAACACTTGCAAATAGACCAAAACGCTCACTTCAACCACAAAGAAAATCTGAGATTTGACCTATAAAGGACGAGCTATATCTATGGAATGATCTAATTTCTGAGAAAAATTCCTATGGTGAAGGTAAAAGGGCTCATTTCGGTTCTGGGTTTTCAAGGGTTTGATCTAATTCAAAACCGTTTGCTCAGAATAGCTCACGCAAAAACGTGTCTCTGGCAGGCAATTACGGGGTTAGCTTAGGAACTCTTCAGTTACTTCCAATTGCACGTTACCTATCTTTGCCCTGCAACCATCAAAGGTCAAGGCAAACTCTTGGGCAACTCGAAGATTGAAACCTTTAAATTTTTCGATGAACAAATGCCAACCGTTCCTTTCTAAATCGTCCCTGGCGTTATCATATGATAGCAGGGTTTGGATGTCATTCGGCTTGATCCTTACCACTGGAGCCATGGCGAATGGAAGGGAATCAATGCAGAACTCACAAGTAGGGTTTGACAAAAATCCACAGAGCCATGACCCCGAGCCTTATCAAAACAATGCTATGACAGTTCAAACGGTGGGCAGAGGCGTTAATCACCAGGCGTGGGAGCAAAATCATGAAGCCCGAGACCATACTCTGGAGTAATGGCATGATGTACTTCGTATGCCACCTTGGCATTGGGTACATATTAGGATCAGAGAAATTTGACAACCAAAGTACGTGCATTCAAAGATTAATTACAAAGGTAAGTGCATCGAATAAAAACTGAATAATTCAAAGTTTCATGAATAAAAAAAATATCATCAATATCAATATAAAAAATCGAATATTAATGAATGGAGGTCTTGCGCTTATGCAACCAAGGCATGCTTAGAACCAAAAGGGTCATAAACAAGGAGAACAATAATGTTCATAGAAAAAATATGACAATTCTATAATAAACCACATGAACAGTCTTCCTTTAATCATAAATCAAAACAAAATGTCAATTCCAGCCGCGAGTTTTCATGCTTACAGTCATGAAAACAAAAATCGAAAAGACAATAGGGAGAAGCGACGATTTGCAACTATCATCTCGGAAACTGTTCATGAAGGGTAATGAAATTTCATGACCCTGTGTAGGCAGCTATGTAGATTATTTAATAAAAATGACAATTGTATTATTACTGCCAACAAGTTTCTAGGAGGTAGGTAATACTATAATAAAGTAGAAGCAATGTAATAAAAGCATGTTGAAGTATAGTGTAATTGCAACAAGCATCATTGCTTGGGAGTGTTTTTCTTCCTTAACAAACAATATATAGTCTTACCCTACCTCAAGGGTTTTCATATTAATAAAGAGTGCAGAGTTTATACATTATCCTTTGCTTCTTGTGTATGATGTTATATTTAGATATGAGGCATGCAATATTTGGTATTAGAGGTCATTCTTGGGCCAAAAAAGGAAAGAATTTCTTATCCTTTTGCATATTTTTCAAGAGAAAAAAAAAGAGGGTGGGAGAGTTTAGATTAATTTCTTAAAAAACATTTAGGAGAAATTGAAGAAAACATTTGGATATTTGAATTCTTCTCAAAAAAAAAAATTAAAAAATCCAATTAAAAAAAAAACATCATCCAAAAAGGGGTTCAGGAAGCAAGGAAAATTTTAGGGGCTAAATTTCTCCCATGGGATAATTTTCCGTGCTTTTTCCAAAAAAAAGATTTGTCAAATTCCATTTCTTCTAAAAATTAGTCTCTCAAATTCTATAGGATAAAATTATTTAACCTTAAAAATCGTCAAAATTTTATAGAAACTATATAAAATCCTTAGAAATTTGAATATTTTTACAAAAATATCACCAAACATCGGCAGTCTACTGACAAAACTGTGGTCATTCCGATCAATCAAAAAAATCACCAAACATTTTACAGTTTGCATATTAAGGACTAATAGGATTCGCCAAGGTTTCTACACTTTAAGATAAATTTTCATCCTTAAAATTTCCCTTGTCAAGAAGTGGAGACGTTGACTTAAAATGAGTTATTTTAGGGTTTTCTCGAGGGAAACTCTGTAGTATGAAAACCATATATCTTTGGATACTATGGTCATATTTCAGTCAAACCAACTCCAATAGATGCAAAGTGGTTGTGGAATTTCACAATTGTGGTCATAAGAGCTACTTGGAGAAATATAGTTGTGGTTATGCCCATTTTAATTTCATTGCCTCAAGGAGCTCTATTGAAAAGTATGGAAATATGTCTTTTACTAGTAAAGATGATGGTCCAAGTATTATTGAAGAATTCATAGAGTCTCAACAGTCATTATGGAAAGAGAATTGGAAATATTGTTTACCCTATGGTTTCAAAGAAGATGCTACCATATGGTGGAAATCATTGATCATTGATAAGGTGATGGCACTTTCCAATGAAGCATATGAAAAAATACTTTTAGACAATTGGTCTCATGCCAAGAGTAAGGATAAAGAAAGCACCAAGGGTTTTTTTCATTTGGCAACTCTATATTACAGGTTCATGGATGTATTCAACAAGATAAGATTATTGTTTCTATTAACCTTAGTTGCTAGCATAATTTCATCGATGTTTAGTTGGATAAAACATTGCAAGTTCCTAGAAAACAAATCCATAGTAAACATGTTGAGGGTGAGACTATTCAAAATTTTAAACATTTGAAACTCACCATGGATAAATATGTCTTGCATTTTGATATTCATGCTATATATATCAATGATGTGGATATGGTTTTAGGATATCCTTGGATGGACTTAGTTGGTACAGTTAATATTAACGTGAAAACAAATTTTTTGAAGCTATGGTACAAGAAAAAAAAATTACATTGCAAGACATTTCTCTCACTAAAAAAGAAGGGCCCAAAGGGGTAGTGTAGGAATTTCTAGTCAAGAAACAAACTACAGTACCTACTGACACATCAAATGAAGAGTTCGAGATTGAATTAGAAGAAGAAATTAGAAAACAACTTGAAGAAACGCCATATCAAGGGAATAAAAAAAAAAAGAAGTTAAAAAGATAAATGTGTCCAAGGAAACACTTGTTGAAGAGTCCAACAAGAAGGACCAAGAGATAAGGTTGATGTATATTTCCATTGACACCACCTAGAAAAAAAACAGTCATCCAGGCATGGGTGTGAACATCAAGAAACTTACTATGTACCAACATGGTGCCATAATAGCAAATAGTCAAGAGGCGCGTGGTATAATAAAAACAATGCATAGATATATTATCATATCTCAATGAGGATCTCTTGGAATGAAGCAATTAGACCCCATGTTCACATTTCACTAGGATGGATGGATGCTCGTGTTTGGTACCAACTAGTTAAATTGCTTACTAGATCATATTGTGTAATACCCCAGTTTTGAGCCCCATAATAAATAATGTATCTTGTTAAATTATGAAAGAGCAGAGTGCCCAAACAATTAACGAGGCCAGTGTGCCTAGGAAATGCAAAGTTTTGATCATTATTAATAATAAATACATCACTGGATGTTAAAAGGAAAAGGACAAGAGTTATAGAGGGATATGATTCCACAAGAGAGGTGGCTTGAGGGGTTAAGTATTATTTTATATTTTAATTACCCATATTTGTTTTAATGGAGAGGAGTGGTTACATGAGCTTCTTGGGAAGGAAATGTGGTTCTTGATTTGCAAGTAAATATACAAACCATCTTGTGGGATGTTTGGTTTATTCTTCCTTTTCTTCTTCTTCTTCACTCACTCACTCACTCACTTAGGGGGGATTGTTCATTGTTCATTATTCACACCTTTCATTATGTTCTCTCTCCATTCTTCATTCATGTTTTGGTTTGGGAAAGAAAAACAAATTGTTGGAGACGATCCATGGTTTTGTTGGATGTAATGACTTTTGGTGTCTTCCAGTCGTGAATTATTGCATGCATTCCTGTAATGCATTGCCATACATTAATTTTTTCCCACAAATGTGAATCTTGAGAGTCCCAGCATGGAGATTCTTGACCAGATGCATTGGAGCCCTGGAAGGAGGTGGAAAACCTAAGGGACTACGTGGCAGAGAAGAGGGTACATTCTCTTGGGTTGTGCAGGCTCGATAGAAGAGAGCTGGTGTACTTTGGGTTGTTGTGTGTGCTGAGAATCTTGTGAGAACTTGAGTGTTGACTGGTTCAAGAAGCTAAGTGACACTATGGAATCGTCCTTGTGAATTCATATCCCTGGTTCGGGGGTGACATTGTTGTTGAGACTTGGAACAACAGTGTCTATGGTTGGGTGTAAGGTCATTGGTCTGCAACTAGTTGGTGATTCATTTCATTAGAGATAAGTGTTATCTTTCATGGTTTTATTTACCTATGTATTTATTCCGTACTGTATTTATTTATCTATGAAACTCATATCTATAATATGCATGTTTATTGTTTACTGTTGTGCATGACATATCTCTCATTTCTTTAGGTTGTAGCATGAATATTGAAATCTGCATGTGAATATTTCTTGCCTCTTACTTAATTAGAAATTTATTAGATTCTGAATTAAGTTCAGAAGTGATCTTGAAGTAGCGTATTCCGACCTGGGGGTGGATGGGTATGTTATAGATTGGTATCAGAGCTTCAGGTTGAAACACCAGACTGGTATGGGCTGAAACTGTGGACATGATATTATGGTTAAAAATGGATATGTCCTTGTGATCTTAAAGCTTAGGAGAGATAGCACTATAGAGATCACACAAAAGCTAGAGCGTCATGCAAAAAGCGATACTTTGTAAAGGATCGTAGAATCATGACTATCCCTTTTGGATCTCGGAAGAAATCACAATCATTGATTGAAGCCAAGAAAGAGATGGAAAAACTCTAGAAATTTGTCGCTTCGACGACTATGGGATATACGTAAGAAGCATGGAAAGGCCAAAATCACAAAGTCTCACCGATCGTCCAATCTGATAGGAATTCTGGAGTAATGCGAGCCATAGATCCAAAGTGGAAGGATAGTGAAGTTTTGGGGCTTTGGAACTTTGCCACTTCGGTGATTAGTGGAGAATGGGAAAAGCCTCAAAGTGTCGAAGCTGCAAAGTGCCGAAGATGCGAAGTGTCAAAGTTGTGAAGTGTCGAATCCATGAAGTGTAAATCCACAGTCCATGAAATCATGTTGGTCATCATATCTGGAGCAGAGGAATGTGGACCCTCTATTTGATTGATGATATGTCGTAGGACACATGTCCCCCAGATTCAGTACCTTTTAGACCCCAACTTGTTCTCTTTTTTGTGACACGTGCACACATGCCATGGGTTCATGTCACCATAGGTGACATCATCATGCCATGTCATCTCCGAGAGTATGGCCTCCGGGGGTGTTCAACGTCTCTACTGAAAAAAGTGACAAAGACCAAAGTCACGAATTCATGCAGATCGTCGATCTAAGATCCCTTCGGTATTTTTTTCAACCATTAGATCAAGCAGTGGAAGGATGGTGTAAGCACTTCTGCAGATATCACTCTGGGGGAGTTGAACAACTCGATAGTTGCAATGTCTCAGAATCTCAGAGCATCTAATTCCAAAACTAATTAAGGACCGTCCATCCTAATGCTTGATTAATTCTTACCCATTATATTAAAAAGTGGAAGGATAGGGTAAGTGCTTCGGCGGGTAAAACTTCAGGGGTGTTGAACAACTTGAGAATTGTAATGTCTTGGAGTCCCAGAGCACCGAAGTCCCAAACTAATTAAGGATTGTACATCCCAACGCCTGATTAAATTATGGTCGTTGATCTTGTTGAAGCCTCCAGATGGGGTGGGATCGTCCAGTCAATGGGAGATTAAATCTTGATCGTTTGATCTACTAGTGGAGCTAATAGAAGGGTTTCGACGAAGTTTTACTTTGGGAGAAGTGGAAGATTGAAAAGGGAGAATAGTTGAAGGAATAATTCTAGAGGATGTGGTCCTAGCGTCGGTCTCATGATAAGGAAAAGGGGACAATTATATGCGTAGAGGGCCTAGAAGTAACCAAGCCCTTAGACATGGTGTTCGAATGAGCTCCTTTGTAGAAGAATATAGAGGAAGGCGCTAAAGAGTGATTAAGAATGTGATTTCAAGCCGTGGTCACATGGAAAGTGGTTTGAAGGAAGCACATGTGCAGAATTAGAATTTTGTACTATTTAAAGGAGTTGTCGAATATTTGGACAAGATCCTATTGCAAAACAAACGAAAAGGGGTTGAGAGTGATTTTTTTTTGGGAAGCCATAACTTTAATCTCAGATATCGAATTGGGGAAAGATTATAGTCATTGGAAAGATGATTCAGAGGAGAATAGCATGGAATGGTTATACTATGGAGAATGATAACATATTTCTTAGAAGAAAACAAACCTGTAGCATTGTTTGGCAATTTTTTTTATATAATCTGCATAATTCTAACAAAATGGTCACATTTTGCATAATTAAG
>JASDQU010104622.1:70169-84011 GCA_032191745.1 Picea mariana | reverse complement strand
GGTGGTGTAAACATATTAGTTAAATATAAGAATTCATATTCACAAAATGAAAGAAGGAGAGGTAGCTTATAGCCATGATAAAGAGGCCAAGGGTCAAAATATCAGTGTCGGTAATGCAAAGACATAATCCAACGGACACAAGGGCAGAGGGGAGCAAGAAACATTGATAGAGACTGTAAGAAACCTAAAAATAGAAGTGGAGAGTTGCAAAGAAGAAAATGAGAGATCGATGAGAGAAAGAAATCAGATAAATTCTCAAGTGATGCAAATCTTAAATCAATTGCAGAGGAAAACAAAGAATGGATCAAACTCAAAACATGAGGAAGAGGGTAGATGCCATGAAAGAAGAGATGACCACAGAAGAGATGGTTATTTAAGAAGTGATAGAAGAACTCATAGAAATCACTCACCTCCCTACTCAATAAGGAAATTTTATGCATCTGAAGATTCCATAAGTAGTCTAGAGGTGTCTCCTGTTAGGCACCAAATAAGAAGACATGAATTGGAAAATTTTCAAAGAGGGATGAGGAAGCTTAAAACACCATCCTTTGATGGTGAAAGAGAAAGGGAAGATGATGTTGAAGCATTTTTTATTGGACTCAGGAGGTGTTTTCAATTGCATAACTACTCATCAAACCTAGAATCCAGAATTGCCACATACCATTTACATGGGAAAGCTATTATGTGGTGGGATTAGCTGAAGTAAGTTGAGAACATTAATGAGAGTAGGATCACTTGGAAGCAATTCAAGAAATATTTTCAGAAGGAGTACCTTTCAGAGCACTTCTATGACAAGAAAATGCAGGTTTTCTTTGAACTTGGGCTAGGAAGAATGACCATGGAAGAGTATGAAAATAATTTCCTGGGGATGCTAAAGTATGTGGGGTTTATAAAAGATGAGAAGGTGAAAATACAAAGGTTCTTGAGTGAACTTCCACTCTTTTATAAAGATAAGATTCAATATGACGAACCCAGGACTTTGACTGAGACCATTAGGAAGGCTAAGTACATGTATGAGCAAGGAAAGGGCATAGAGTCTTTGCAAAAATATTGGAAGGATAAGAAGAAGTAGAAGTTGTATGGGTGCAGGTGTGGTGTTGTATGGGTGTGGTGTGTATTTATTTATATATGAAATTCATATCTATAATATGCATGTTTGTTGTTTATTGTTGTGCATGACATATCTCTCATTTCTTTATGTTGTAGCATGAATATTGAAATCTGCATGTGAATATTTCTTGCCTCTTACTTAATTAGAAATTTATTAGATTTTGAATTAAGTTCAGAAGTGATCTTGAAGTAGCGTATCTCGGCCTGGGGGTGGATGGGTATGTTACAGATTGGTATCAAAGCTTCAGGTTAAAACACCAAACTGGTATGGGCCAGAACTGTGGACATGATATTATGGTTAAAAATGGATATGCCCTTGCGAACTTAAAGCTAAGGATAGATAGTGTTGTAGAGATCGCATAGAAGCTAGAGTGTCATGCAGAAAGCGATCCTTTGTAAAGGATTGTAGAATCATGTCTATCCCTTTTGGATCTCGGGAGTGATCATAGTCATTGATCGAAGCCAATAAAGAGATGGAAAAACTCTGGAAATTCATCTCTTCGACAATTATGGGATATAGGGAAGAAGCATGGAAAAGGATGAAGTCGCGAAGTCTCATTGGTCGTCTGATCTGATAGGAATTTAGGAGTAATGTGAGCCATAGATCCAAAGTGGAAGTATAGCGAAGTTTTGGGGCTTTGGAACTTCACCACTTCGGTGATTACTGCAGAAAGGGAAAAGCCTTGAAGTGTCGAAGCTGTGAAGTGCCGAAGATGTGAAGTGTCGAAGCCACGAAGTGTAAATCCACGGTCCATGAAATCACGTTGGTCATCAAATCTGGAGTAGAGGAATGTGGACCCTATGTTTGATTGATGATGTGTCATAGGACACATGGCAGGGGTGCCATGTGGGGACACGTGTCCCCCGAATTTAGTACCTTTTAGACCCCAACCTATTCTTTTTTTTGTGACACGTGCACACATGCCATGGGTCCACATCACCATAGGTGACATCATCATGCCATGTCATCTCTAGGAGTATGGCCTCCGGGGGTGTCCAATGCCTCTACTAAAAAAAGTGCCAAAGACCAAAGTTGTGAATTCAGACAGATCGTCGCTCTAAGATCCCTTCAGTACTTTTCTCAACCGTTAGATCAAGTAGTGGAAGGATGGTGTAATAACTTTGACAGATATCACTCCCGGGGAGTTGAACGACTCAAGAGTTGTAATGTCTCAGAGTCCCAAAGCGTCAAAGTTCCAAACTAATTAAGGACCTTCCATCACAATGCTTGATTAATTCCTAGACATTATATTAAATAGTGGAAGGATAGGGTAAGTGCTTCGGTGGGTAAAACTCTGGGGGAGTTGAACGACTTGAGAATTGTAATGTCTCAGAGTCCCGGAGCACTGAAGTCTCAAACTAATTAAGGATCGTCCATCCCAACACCTTATTAAGTCGTGGTCATTGTGTAACACCCATCTAGGATGTTAGGAAATTAATCATTCAATTGAATACATGCACAATAACAACTTTGCTTTAACATAATTCATTTCATTTACACAATTCTTCTACATTTGCTCAATGATAAATCTAAACAACATGATGAAATAAGTAATAGGTTAACTCTAAGATTTGCAACTTAAAACAAAAGTATATACAAAATATCAACAACAAATACCACTGAAAAATACCTCTTCCTTAGTTTGTCGAAGCTCATCAAGTGTAATGTAGTCCTAGGTGCTTACAAGCATTCTTTTTCCGCTTTCCCACAGTGAAATAATAGAATCCTCCCTGCCAACTAAGAGCCTAGCTGGCTTCCTAGCTCCAAGAAACCTTTCGATTTCTTGGCCCTCCGTGCTCGTGATTCCAAGAACAACAAAGCACAAATTCTCAAACAAAACCATCCTAAGAAAAATATCTTTCAAAGATTTCACAACCTCTCATCATGCTCAAACCTCTCAAAATCCCCCCTTCTCACCACTTCTCCTCCCTATTTATCAAGTTTCCATACACCCTTCCCCAAGTCTCCTCAACCACCCTCATTATTATCCATCAACCTCCCTTATCTAGATTTTTGGGAAAAGATTAAAATAAAACTAAAATATAAATGAATTGAATTAAACAACAATAAATAAAATGAAAAGTCTTTCTTCTCATGCTAGCTAATAAATATAATTTGACAATTTTCTCAAAAATGTACATAACACCCCATCATGCTCATTAAATTCATCATAGAAACTATCAATCAAAGTCAAAGAACATATTTAATGCTTCTAGATATTTTGTATGCAATATAATTTACATAATCAATAAACATTCAATTAAATAGTTAATAATCTACTATAATAATTAATACATTAATTAATTGTACTAGTGTACATGTGTTGGGTATGTGTGCGTAGCTAGCAGACACATATCTCATGCATGTACTAGTGATAAATGACCATTGCCTCTAGTGCATAGTTCCTATATGATCACACCAAGACATGTAGTACAACAGATCAAGTAATGCATCATTTACTAATCTTAATTAACAAAATTACACCAATTAATCAATAACTCACTATCACACTTAAAATATCAATAGGAAATGAAAAGAGGGTTTTAAACATGGTAGGAACCAAGTGAGTAAAAAATAGTGGCATCTCTAATCTCCAATCAGTATTCTCAACTAACATCGAAGCATCCTTCCTTCCTAACCTACTTCCATCTTCCATCCTATCCTTTCCTCTGCTGGACTAAGCTGGAGCATCAACTATATTGACCTAACTCCAGATAGAACCCATAAGCGGAAGTGTCATACATCTTGACCAAGCTTCCCCAACAGGAAACTAACAATCACCATCACACGTCTAGGGGAGCATGACTTCACACAACCCTCCCACGACTCTAGGTTTCGGAGGATAAACGGTGGGAAATACATCCACCCCTCATTATATAACTAGGGTCAACACCCTACATCGATCCATACTATGCAACTACTATTCTTAGAGTCACATCATCAAACAACCACTCTGGGAAAGTCATGTGTCCTGTCAAAACCACACTTACCACAAGTCATAGTAATATTTTGAATCATAAATTAAATAATAATTATAACTTTATAGAATACACCATCTTCTTGATGTCTATGACATCCATGCTACCTCATCACTGTAGTCATTTGGATATCACATAGCTCGTCAACATGTAGGTTAGTTCACCAATAACGCATATCCATGTATATACATCATAATTTTATATAAGAATCCATATCTATATTGGTGTTCAATTAAGAAATGTATGTTTATTTTTATCATGTCTTACATCTGTTATGCATTCTCAACATAAATTTGAATCATTATCCATGTACCTAAATTCCACATCTTAATTTGCATGTTTAAGCAAATCAAAGAGTTATCATCATCATGAGAATATAACAATTAAAATAATATTATGCAACACATAAATAGGTCCATAGGTACACTTGTCACATGTTTATATCAATATTGTTGAGTCCAAATAGTTGTTAAGAAATGAATTACTAAGATGAGAAAAATCAAAGTTCTAACTACCTAAATCCAAAATATCGAGTGTTACACATTGATCTTGTTGAAGCCTCCAGATGGGGTGGGACCATCCATTCAATGGGAGATTAAATCTCGATCGTTTGATCTGCTAGTGGAGCTAATAGAAGGGTTTTGACAAAGTTTTACTTTGGGAGAAGTGGAAGATTGAAAAGGGAGAATAGTCGAAGGCCAAATTTCAGAGGACTTGGTCCCAACGTCAAGCTCATGATAAGGAAAACGGGACAATTAGAGGCACGAAGGGCCTAGAAGTAACCAATCCTTCGGACATTTTGTTCGAATGAGCTCCTCTGTAGAAGAATATAGAGGAAGGCGCTAAAGAGTGATTAAGCACGTGGTTTCCAGTCGTGGTCACATGGAAATTCGTTTAAAGGAAGCACATGTGCATAGTTATAATTGTGTACTAGTTAAAGGAGTTGTGTAATATTTGGACAAGATCCTATTGCAAAACAAACGAAAAGGGGTTGAAAGTGATTTTTTTTTGGGAATCCATAACTTTCATCTCAAATATCAAATTGGGGCAAGATTATAGTCATTGGAAAGATGATTCAGAGGAGAATAGAATGGAATGGTTATACTATGGAGAATGATAATATATTTCTTCATGAATTGAGAAGAAAACAGACCTATAGCATTGTTTGGAATTTTTTTTATATATAATAAGCATAATTCTAACAAAATGGTCACATTTTGTAGAATTAAGCAGGGGGGGTGTAAACATATCAATTCAATATAAGAATTCATATTCAAGAAATGAAAGAGGGAGAGGGAGCTTAAAACCATGATAAAGAGGCCAAGGGTAAAAATATCATTGTTGGTAATGCAAAGACATAATCCAACGGACACAAGGGCAAAGCGGAGAAAGAAACATTGATAGAGACTGTAAGAAGCCTAAAAATAGAAGTGGAGAGTTACAAAGAAGAAAATGAGATATTGATGAGAGAAAAAAATCAGATAAATTCTCAAGTGATGCAAATCTTAAATCAGTTCCAGAGGAAAAAAAAGAATGGATCAAACTCAAAACACGAGGAAGAGGGTAAATTCCATGAAATAAGAGATGATCGCAGAAGAGTTGGTTATTCAAGAAGTGCTAGCAGAACTCATAGAAATCACTCACCTCCCTACTCAACAAGGAAATTTTATGCATCTGAAGATTCCATTAGTCTAGAGGTGTCACCTTTTAGGCACTAAAGAAGAAGACATGAATTGGAAAAATTGCAAGGAGATATGAGGAAGATTAAGCCACCATCCTTTGATGGTGAAAGAGAAAGGGAAGATCATGTTGAAGCATGGTTGCTTGGACTCAAGAGGTATTTTCAATTGCATAACTATTCATCAAACCTAGAATCCAGAATTGCCACATACCATTTACATGGGAAAGCTATTATGTGGTGGGATCAATTGAAGCAAGTTGAGCACATTAATGAGAGTAGGATTACTTGGAAGCAGTTCAAGAAATATTTTCAGAAGGAGTACCTTTCAAAGCACTTCAATGAAAAGAAAATGCAGGATTTCTTTGAACTCGGGCTAGGAAGAATGACCATGGAAGAGTATGAAAATAAGTTCTTGGGGATACTAAAGTATGTGGGGTTTATAAAATATGAGAAGGTGAAAATACATAGGTTCTTGAGTGAACTGCCACCCTTTTATAAAGAGAAGATTCAGTTTGATGAACCCAAGACTTTGACTACGACCATTAGGAAGGCTAAGTACATGTATGAGAAAGGAAAGCGCATAGAGCCTTTGTAGAAATATTGGAAGGATAAGAAGAAGGAGAAGTCTGACTAGAGAAAAAAAGGATTCAAACCTCCTTTCAATAGAAATAACCCAAATAAAAACCATCCTGATCAGTATGCTAAGGATGAATCCAAGAGAGAAGAATACTTGGGAAAAAGGGGAATACCACCAATCTAATGTTGGGGATGCAAATAAGATCACATATACAAGGATTTCCCTCACAGAAAGGAAATATTGTTGGATTACTGAGAGGGGGGGTGAATTAATAATAGGGAAATAATCCTTTTTAACCACAAAATGCAAGTGTTATATCAATGTAGCATGATCATCCAATAGATGCAGAGTAAATAAACAATGAACAAATGATAATCATACAAATACACATTACACCAGTGTTTTTACGTGGAAACCCAAAGCGAGATAAAACCACATAATGCTTTTTCTTATATGTCTTTAATAATTACATTCACGAAGCACCAACTTCCTTTGTTTTCCAACTACAATTGGAAAGAGGCTCCAACCCCCTAGTTTCTCAGGATACAACCTGAGGGAAGCTCCAACTCCCCAATTCTCTCGCTACAATCAGAAGGAGGCTACAACCCCCTATGTTCTCCGGCTACAACCGGAAGGTGGCTACAACCACCTGTCCTTGCCCCGTCCAACCGCCCTAACGTATAAGTAGAATGATGGAACCAATTTTACACTATCATTGTGAGATATACTATTGTAAACCTGTAGAAATCAACATGTAATCAACCTATACCATAAAAAAGTGCATCAACCATGCACCAACCTGTACCTCAACCTATAATCAGCCTATACCATAAACAAGTGCATCAACCATGCACCAACCTGTACCTCAACCTGTACCATCAATGAGTGCATCAACCATGCACCAAATATGTACAAATCATGCATAAAATACACATAAACTACGACTCATCAAGATGTACCAACATCATCAACTATACACCTCATGTATGTGCCCAACTCATCAACTAATTGTCTCAACCATGTACCCAACATGTACCTCAACTATATACCAAATACATATACCAATATAACCATAAAAAATTCTCTATCAATATATCACACTATCCATAACCAAATACCATAAACCATTACATCAAACCATGTGCCACAACCTCACTGTTATACAACCTCTATTTGTAATATACCTCAACCAAAATCCCTCATCATTTTCATCATCCAAATCTGATTTGTAACTCTGTAATATACCTGGTGTATATGATCACATACTTGAAAACCTTCGTTACCTTTAACAACAAGAGACTAGCATTTTCATCAAACTTTACTTTAGTCTCACATGACTAATTTTGGATTAGTCAACAACCCTAACTTGAAATAATCATAACTATGTACATGTAATGATTAAGCATCTAAAAATGGTACACAATGTTCTTTAGCATCTTTTATGCAATTCCTCTAGATTTCACTACTTGGAACCTCTCAGAAAAGGAGTTATAGAAAAAAATGGCATACCTTGTTGAATTATGGCTTATTCTTGAGAGAGAAATTGTAGAGCGTGCCCCGCATAGAATAGTTGTTGTATGGATCTGAAAATTTTACATAGACTAATAAAGATGGTACTCTAACCAACACATTTTTTATTACTTAATTTGGATCTGTTATGAAGAAGTTATGGCATTTTTACCCGAAACACCTGTTTTAGACTAGTTTCCGGACTAGCCACAAACCCTATTTTCCACATAGTGTAACTCCAAAAATACAATGAACCACAAGATCAAATTTGTATCAAAAATCTTTGGATATGTTTCCTCAATGGAATCCCAATTTCATGACCTGAATCATTCTATAAAAAAAATTATTGCGAAAATGGTGAGATGACCTATAAATAACATATCTTAGAAAACATCATCAAAATAATTTATCCTCCCTTGAATTTTGGCCTTTTTTACTTTATCTTCCCTTTGAAATTTGGCTTAGACATACTTTTTTTACCTCAGTCACCTATAAATATTCAATATGCTCAAGTCTGATTAAAATGGGAGAGCCTTTCCTCTTATTTATACTTTCATGTAGCTTCCTCAAGGGGTTACCTTTTAACCATCTTAACCCACTTTCCTTATTTTCGGGTTAACCCACTTCTAATTTATCCATTAACTTTATTATTTAAATAATTTATTTTGTATTCACTTTTAATTATAGTGCACTCATCACTTCACTTTATTATTTACCTTCTAAAATCTCTTAAACCACTTTGACTACTTTGACCTTTTGGGGATTCTAGATGATTCATGAGGGTTCTCCAACTTCACATGCCCATAAATCTCTAACCGTGACGAGTTATGTGACATTACACATACCACTGGAAATGGAATGACATGTAATATCCATACATAATAGTCTTTCCTACAAATATATCAAATCTCATACCAATATCCATCAAACAAAATTGGGTCTATTACCCAAACCTAGGTTCTCCAACTTCTCATGGACATAACTCTCTAACCTTGAGGAGTTACATGACATTCCACATACCACTAGAAATGAAATGACATGTACTATCCATATAGAATATTCTCACCTTAAAATATAATAAACTCATATCATTATACATGAAACAACCTTGGGTCCATTACCCAAACCTTTGTGCTACAGGAATTCGCTACCATACTTTCTCCAAGGGTTGACATCAATCACTAAGGGTTGACATAAATCTACAATATCACTCTGCAATGGTTGAAATCAATGACAACCAACAATCCATACCAACTTTCCATCAACCTAATCCAACTGTCTGATAGTTATGTGGTGGAATCAGTTGAAACAAGAATTTTAAGCCAACATCCTTTGATGGTGAAAGAGAAATGGAAGATGATGTTGAAGCATGGTTTCTTGGACTTAGGAGGTATTTTCAATCACATAACTACTCATCAAACCTAGAAGCCAGAATTGTCACATACCATTTACATGGGAAATTTGTTATGTGGTGGGATCAACTGAAGCAAGTTGAGCACATTAATGAGAGTAGGATCACTTGGAAGCAGTTCAAGAAATATTTTCCGAAGAAGTACCTTTCAGAGCACTTCTATGAAAAGAAAATGTAGGATTTCTTTGAACTCGGGCTAGGAAGCATGACCATGGAAGAGTATGAAAAGAAGTTCTTGGGGATGCTAAAGTATGTGGGGTTTATAAAAGATGAGAAGGTGAAAATACAGAGGTTCTTGAGTGGACTCCCACCCTTTTATAAAGAGAATATTCAATATGATGAACCCATGACTTTGACTGAGACCATTAGGAAGGCTAAGTACCTGTATGAGAAAGGAAAGGGCATAGAGTCTTTTCATAGAGTCTTTTCAGAAATCTTGGAAGGATAAGAATAAGGAGAAGTATAACCAGAGAAAGAAAGGATTCAAACCTCCTTTCAATAGAAATAACCCAAATAAAAACCACCCCGACCAGTATGCTAAGGATGAATCCAAGAGAGAAGACTACTTGGGAAAAAGGGGAAGACCACCAATCCAATGTTGGGGATGAAAAGAAGATCAACTATACAAGGATTTCCCTCATAGAAAGGACAAAGCAAATACCATGCACAAAATCCAAGAGGCTACAACAATAGAAGACATGGGAAGAATATATGCAACCTTAGATGATCGACAAGTAGAGTACCAATCCAATATGATCGAGGTGGAAGGTAAGATAATTAATTAGCATGTTTCTATTTTATTTGATTCATGGGAAATTCATTGTTACATTGATCCTAAAATGGTGGATAGATTACATTTGGAGAAAATTAAGCTTGAAAAATAAAGTTTGGTTCAACTAGCCACTGGAACCAAAAGGAGAATCCATGATATGGTAAGAGGTTGTTCCATAAGTCTTAATGGTGTGGATACTAATGTTGATATAAATATTATACCATTGGGGTCTTATGATATTATAATTTGAATGTATTGGTTGGACAAGCATCATGATGTCCTAGATTGTCATAACAAGACATTTACATGTCTTGATGAAGAAGGAAAACATAGCACTATGAAGGGCATTCTAAGACCCATCTCTATAAGGGAGATTTCATCCTTACATCTGAAGAGATGTTTCAGAAAAGGATGTCAATTGTAGGAAGCCCATGGGGAGTGTTATCACATGCTAATTTGCATTAATTTTTCCCAAAGCATCTTGTCCTTGTGCTATCTTTTCAATCAGATTTTAAGAATTTTTCACCAACTCTGTCAAGCTCCCATCACCTAAATCCTTCACTCAATTGATCATCCAAAATAGTCATGTCCCCCATGAGTAAAAAATTGGTAAATATCCCTAGCCTATACCTAGCCTTAATGCTTATCTAAATCCCTTGGTTCCATCACTTCATTCATTTTTACCCTTATTTTCATAGTCCCGTTGAAAATAAAAAATATTCCTTTTATTAAGTACCCTTATCCTATCCACAAAGTCATGTGATAAGCCTCATATGCCCAAAGTACTTAGAAAATAGAAAAAGGGTTTATTATTATAAATATTTTTATATTAAAATATTTATATTAATATTTGATCCAATATTCAATTTATGGAATCCCGTCAAATCATGGGCACGAATCTCAATTTATAATATGGAAAAGTCAAAGGATAGATGGAGGGCACACATACCTATCATACATAGAATTAACGCGGAGATTAATTATCTGAAGGTAGTCTGATATATAAACCGGTGGTTTTTGGTTGGGGAGACATTTCCTTACGTGGTGAATATCAGGGGTAAAGTAGTATGGATATAATAAATGCAACTATTTATCATATAGTTTATGTGTGGCGTATTTTCGAGGAATGCATTTCAATAATACTTATGGAATTTTCAATAAAGGAGATTCTTCCTCACGATGAAAATGTTTTAGAGAGGTAAAATTTAAGTTTTACAAATGAAAGAGAATAATGTTTAGTTCCATGGAAAAGAATTAAATGGGAAGATGCACATGAAAGGAAGACTTGGATAATTTTTATCCAAAGGTTTTAGAGAAGTAAAAGAAGAAGAACAAAAGTATTTTACCAAAGATGGTAAACAAGACATGGTTTTCAAAACCATGGGAAACAAACCAGTAAGTGGTTTTCACAGTGAAATGGTAAATTGGAAAAAACAAGACACAGTAAATGTTTTTCACAATGAAATGGTAAATTGGAAAAAACAAGACATGGTATATGTTTTTCACAGTGAAATGGTAAATTGGGAAAAACAAGACATGGTTTTCAAATCCATGGGAAGCAATAAATAAATGGTTTTTCAAAACCAAGGGCATGAATTAAATTATGGAAATTTAATTTTAAAGGATAAACAATGTTTGGGAATTTTTTTTATTCAAATATATTATTCCCAAATATTTAAGGAAAATATGGATAAATAAAATTAGATTTGGAAAAAGCACAAGTGACATTTCAAAGAGGATGCGGTAGTCAGTTTCCACAGAAATTGAGACTCGATTTCCATATGAACCAAAATGATTTTTCAAAATTCAAAGGAGGTTATTGTCAAGCATGGACCCTAGAACATTAAAGTTGTTCATTTTTCACACAGGTGTCATAGATTGGGAGATTCGAGGGAATATTGGAGCCATATTTTTCTGTTATGATTTCCTATTCGAGACATGTTTTTGTGACACATATTCCAGCCATATAGAGATGAATTTCAAGAAACTGAGAGAGATTTTTCTTCATAACGATCTTATCTACACAAACGATTCTCAAATTTTACACATCTATTACGGTTTGATAATTACAGGTGGAATTTTGAATCCCATTTTTTCTCTTGAAAAACAGGAGATCAGTTAAACATGTCATGTTCTATTTGTAACTGTTTCTATTTTGGGGAAGGAGATGAAACATTTCATTTCAATTATTGTAATCGGTTGCACACTGAAGGAACTCGAATTGTATAAATGTTAGAGGTTCCAAATGTATTAGAGGTTGGCAGAAGTGCAAGGGCACCTTTTGTGTTTTTGAGCTCAATTGTAATTTTCTGGAGCTGAATTGAATACATATGCAGAAGCTTTTGAATTCTCTATGAAAAGATTCTAATGGTGGTGATATGAGTTTTGTCTCCTTTAATTGTATGTATTTCCTGTGTTCTTTAATTCCATTCACATTTCCTTTTGTTTAAATTGGAGAGTTAAAGGCCCAGAATTCATCTTATGATGCTCTCGGCTTAAGCAATTTAAACTATGTAATTTCTTCTTAGCTAATTCAAAATTCATTTATGTTATGCTCTGATGCAGTTATTTGTTATATCTTTCCTCTTACACTCTACTTAAATATTATTTACAACTCAAATTCATTACCTCATTTAGCCTTTATCCTCTGGAGAGTTCTACCAGCCAGTTATTGTTTTCCTTCACTTCCAGAATTTCAGCTCCATTGCCCAAAGTGTCCCTCCCCTTCCTAGCTAGCAAATTCATCAAAAAACCCCCAAAACAAACCAAATCTAGCCATTGATTATCAAAGAAATACCCATTGACACGACATTATCAAAGAAATACCCAGTGACATGACAGAGCCCTCTCTGAGTTGAGCAGGCTAGTGCCTAGCTCTAAAGTAGGTTGAAACAATTACCTCTATCATTTGTCTATCAGCCGAACAAAATTTACAGAGTGATAACATGGAGGAGACAAAAAAGACAAAGGGTAAAAGCCTTGAATAATTCTCAGTACTATGAGAATTTGAAGATATATTCCAAGAAATACCAGGGTTGCCACCAAAGAGGGAGATAGATTTCTCTATTTGTGATGCCCATATATATATCTAAACATCCTTATCCTCCTAAGCAATTTATTTCTTAACTAAGACAATACCTATTCAGCATAATATTGATATTCATACCAGCGACTTCAGCAATTTAGATTCATCAAATATTAACGAATTCATAGAAGAATAAATAAATGCATAATTCAACAGGGTACCTGGTTCTGATGCTAATTTTTGTTGCCAGTTGCCTTGCTGCTGCTGCTCTCCTGCTACCTGCTACACAGCCCAGTCCTGTTGCAAACACGGAAAAATTGCCCAAAACTATTGTCCACCCTTCCAACTAGGAAAACGACCTAGCTCCAGGATATCTACGGATATCCTGGCCCTCCGAGCCCAAAACTTCTAGCAACCCGGTGCCTGCCTGATCAATATGTCACAAATAGAAAATCTCGTGCCTCAATCTGAGCCCACCAATCTCACAGCCCCTCTCGGCTCTCTGCAATACTCAAAGCTCTGCAAAATCATGGCCAAATTCCCCGTAGAATCCTCCCTCCAAACTCCTTTCCCCCCCTTATTCCTCCTTCACCGCCTTCCCTTCATTAACTTCCCCACCTAATATCTTATCCATTATTAAATACCTTATCCCATTATTAAATACCTTATCCCATGATTAAATACCTTATCCATTCATTAATATGTTTCCATTTTCGGGAACGTAACTTAAATTAGTAGTATATTTTATTATTCACCATTAATTTAATGCTTTATTAAT
>JASDQU010104622.1:0-21069 GCA_032191745.1 Picea mariana | reverse complement strand
CTTCTGTGACAATACATCAGCAATTGCATTATCCAAGAACCATGTGTTTCATAAGAAGAGTAAACACATTGACACTTGGTTTCATTTCATACGCGAGTTAGTCAATAATGGTGACATTGCACTACAATTTTGTGGTTCTAGAGATCAGCTTGCTGATATTTTGACCAAGCCACTAGGAAAGTCGGTTTTTGACTTCCAGAGACAGCACTTAGGCATAGTCAGTGCTGATGATTGTAACTGTTGAGTCTAAGAGGGAGTGTTAAATATATTGTACCCTCAACAGACTAACCGTACACTGCCAGTTGTACCGGACAGTTGTACTTTCTAATTTTGTCTTGCTTGAGCATATATAGCTCAACCATCTTACATTGTAACTATCTTCTGAGTTCTGTGCTTCTTCATACATTTGAATATACTATTCTTTTCTCTCTGCATTTCTCTGTCCTTCACAATTTATCATCAACTCGATACTTTCTTTGAAAAATGTCCCCAACTATTGAAGGCAAGTTAACGTTGTTATTCAGTTGAATACATAGCAGCAACAGTTGTATGTGAATTCTATATGGAACACTAAGCTGGAAGAAAACATACCATGAAAAAAATTCAATTTAGTTGAAATTTTATAAGAATTTTGCATTTAAGATAGTCTAATAAGAAAAAATAATTTAATAGAACTTTTTAATATTTTTAGATTTTTTTGACAATTTAGTTTTTAAATTTAAGAATTACTGGATTAAATATATAAGAATTATTATTAAAGAAAATAAAAATAAGCTAAGCTTAACATTTATCCATATCTATATTATATAACATTTATCCATATCTCTATTATATGAAAAACTAGATAATTTGATAATTTTGCAAATTTTCTTACAGTAAATKTCAATACAACCAAACCTTCTTATTATAATTGAATACCCAACAAAAACATCASAAAAAAAWACCGACTCTRAAAAAAAGTTTAAAAGAAGCATATCCAGAAATTGAACATTTACGTTTTCGTATGGGGTCAGATAAATTCTTTGTTCTACTTGATGGCGTTGGCTAAAGTTTATAGGTTTATGTAAAAACCCTATAGCATTTTCTCTAAAAACCCTATAGCTTTATGTAAAGTTTATAGCATTTTCTCTAAAAACCCTCGTTAAAACTTGCCGAACGAACGAAATTGGTCCGCAGGAGATAACTACAAGGCAATGCTAGAAGATTGCATTTCCTACCTAGATTGCCAGTGAGCCACCAGATTTCAAGGAAAAAGTGTCAACAAAGGCGTATTTTGCATTTGCTCAAGGATTAGCTCATGCAACAAAGTCTTCATYAATGACGAAAGGGAATTATATCTTGTATCTTGGTGGTAGTTGTTGATTGTTTTAACAAAGCGACTTATAACAAGCTGTTCTTTGACAACATCAAATTCTCATAGCAATCAATATGCGTACCAATAACAATTGAAAAAATCACCAACACAGAGGTTATTATTATCAAATTTATGAAAACAGAGTTTAAATTTATTTATTTTTTAAATGCTTCAATACTTAAATTTAATTTAAACAAAATCGAAATTAATCTTAAAAAATTGAGAAAGTCTAAATTTATTTAAAAATAAAAGTCACTTGCATATGAAGTCTATTCTATCATTGATTCGTATTACATAGAATATTAATTCCGTCTACTTGTGGCAATACATGAGAATACATCTTGTATTCAATTAATGGATTGGCTGAAATTTTTATACAACATGTGTTCAGTTGGTGATTTGCCTAAAACTATATGAGCCATTCACGTTGGAAAAAGATGAAAATAAAATAACTGCACCACTTATTAAAAACTTTAAAAATATCATTCAATTTCGATTTTGAAAAACAATATTTCAGGTGGAAAAGTGGTAATTACAAAGTAAATCCGAAAACAATATTTACATCTAGTGTGTTGTAAAGAATACACAAAATTGTTTTATTTTTTTGGAAATTATCTATCTATATATATATATATATAATTGAAATTACTTGATCATTTCAATTCATTTAAATTGTGGTAAAGCTATATAGCCATTCATGTTGGAGAAGTAAATGGACGTAAAGATATATAGCCATCCCTGTTGGAGAAGTAAGAAAATGAAATCAATTATTACTTATTAATAAATTTTAAAAGTAAAAGCATATGATTGGATTGAATTTAAGTAACAATAATTTTTATTTTATATTGAATTTTTTTTTTAAAATAAAGTTGAAATAATATTTGTAATTGATTAGTTGGACAACCCCATCCTCACACTCATGAGGAGTCACCATGACGGGAACTAAGAGTACACAAGTCAAAGGGCGCACACCTAAGGATGGGACGCATCGGTAGAAGAGACGAATAATTGATGAGTGTGTGGGCTTTGGATGGGCGTACTGGGTGCACAAAGGGACGCAGTGGTAGATTGAGTGTGGGTTCGAAAAGGGTAGATTGAGTGTGGGTTTGAAAAGGAGCGTGACTCACCAAAGAGACATGAAGTTTTGAACAAGTGACTCTTGGAGTCCATATAAAAGCAAGGGCGCACAACTAAATGATGATAGAGCATTTTGGAAAGAAATTTGGAGGCAAGTTTGAGGCAACGAACTGAGGTAGACTTGCCAAGATGGAAGACAAGTAGAAAAGAGTTTGACGCTTTGGGAAGTTTTGAGAAAGTTTGAAACTACACCTATGTGGAGGCATGTGTGAGGCATAACTAAAATATGTGTTAGATTGCTGAAAGTCTGTGAAAATGAAGGGACAACAAGTCTGCAATTTTGGGCACCTCCAAGATGCACCACACGTAGTTGCCGAGACAGTTCCGATGGAGAGTCTTGGAGGGACAAATATTTTATTGAGTGTCTTGGTGACTTGGGGCAAGTTGTTTGACTATGCCATGTTGTAAATTGAGTTGGTAGTGCTCTTTATGTAACAATTTTACAATAACAAATACTTAGCCAAGTGTTAGGTATGGTTTCTATTTCCCGCACTATTTATGTGTTTGTCTTCATTTTTGTTCTGTTGTTTTTCTATTGGAATCTCATGTTCATGGATGCACGTTTAAATAAGACTAATTGTTAAACTGCGTTAAAAAATGTCTAAGTAAGGAATAGTTTCACTAAAGAAGGAGTGTAACTCGTCAGTAGTGTAGAACATAGTATGGGTATGTTCTAAGTGAAGAGGCCTAGTCTAGATGAAGTATTCTTGGTGTGTCAAGAAACCAAATAAGAATCGCCATGGTGTTGCATGTAAGAACTATCATGGTGTTGCAGATAATGCCGAAGCTTGTGGGTAGACCTGGATGCACTCCTTGGGCAAGGAAAAGGTAGTGCTCTAAGGGAAAACTGAGCACTTGGGAAAGGGAGGTGAATGAAGGAGTGTCGTAGAACTGATCACAAAAGTAACAATAGAGTTGAACTATTAAGTAGTTGGGCACAAACCTTGGTGAATGGTTCGACAAGGTGGGATGTTCCATTGTAGGTGGTTTGAGTAGAGACAAATGCACATATGAAAACCAAGATCGAAGTTTGTGAGGGGGAACTAAGAATTTGGATGTGTAAATGACCACAAAAAACATTGCATACTTGGGATAGTGCAGCGAAGTTGCACATAAATGTTGGACAAGCCAAGTGATGAGGGCTAAGTAGAAAAATGGGTGGTGCAAGTGATGAATCTTGGAAGGTCAAGAGAGACAATGTAACTCAATGTTTCGAGAAAATACAAGAGGCTTTGGAGAGGATGGATGAATATGACTTGTAGATAGACTTTGAGACCAATAAGTTGAAGGCCATGACAAGGAGGACTGAGACTTTTCCACGAATTGCATTGAGAGAACTTAAGGAAGAGATCATCCAACATGAAGGCAACACAACAGTCAAGGATCATTCCAAACTACTTGTGTGGAAAGGTAGAATGATTGAGTGTTACCTCTATTCACAAAATCATTTTATGAGGAACTTTCCAATGTAAGGAAAGTTGGCTTTGTTGGTTGAGGAGGAGGCTCGACCCACACTAATAAAGAAAGAGTGAAAACCATTGGCAAAGATGGTTCAAGTGCAGAAACTAATGGAAGAGATGATCAAATTCATGAAAACATTGGTGGAATGCATGGAGGAGTTCAAGACAAGAGGTCAAGGACAATTTTTGTAAAGTGAATTAGTTGAAGGACTCTACTTTATGGACATAATGATAAGTGGGCTTAATATGGTAGATTTCGTTGAAATTGGGGAAACATATAGTTTTGTAAGTGAACGAGTCATGGTGTCTCTTCATTACAAACTTGAGAGAGACAGTGGAACATGTAAAGGGTTCAAGTCAACAATGATGTCAGTGACGAGAATTGTTCGTTTAATACAATTGAGAGTTGGGGAGTGGTTTTGCGACATGGATCTATTTGTAGCTCCATGGGAAGATCATGTGATTATGTTCGACATGGATTTCAAAGACTTTCCAAAGTTTCTCCACTCGTTCACGAAAGACTCTTAGTATTCTTGGATGAGGCTAGAACACCAAGAGAACCCTTGATGACAAAGAGGAAGCTTGGGATGATGCCTAGGATCTCTATGATCAAGTTGATAGAAGGAGTCAATCGAAGCACTAATCGGCCTTTCAATGTGACACATCAAACATAATTCATCCATACCACAACATTTCTTAGTAGTTTGGGACAATAAGAGAAACAACAAATGATGATGAAGACTTCAATGAAGACAACCATGTGGATGGTTGGATGATTGAGGAACCTGCAAAACCGTGAACATGATTGTAAGAGAGAGTTGGAATATTCACTTTGCATGGATCTGGAGGAACATCACCAAGTGAATAGTCATAAACAATATATTATGGATGTCGTGGGAGATCGAGAAAAAAAATTACACATCATAGAAACTCCAAGACTTAAGGTAAGACAGTGACTAGAGACACCTTCTCAACCATATTTGGAGACAATGTGGAAAAGTTAGAAGATGAAAAATAACATCCAATAACAATCGTGAACTTTTGTAGGAAGGCCATGGGGATATACAACTTCCAACTTACTGCAGAATGAATTAAGGAGTTGGGATGCACACCGAAGGAAGTTTATGTGGTCAGGTGATACTTGCGTGCAAAACATAAGTAAGACACTATGTATGTAAATAACCTTGGTGAGATATATTGGGTACATTCTTCCTACTAAACAAAGAAGACAAAAATGTGCTACTAGGAGAGAAAAGCACGAATAGTGATGCCTAGTGGAGGTGTCATCGAAATAATCAAGTAGGGAAGTTGTAAAACAACTCATGAGTTGTCTAGGTGACTTTCCAAACTAAGGAAAGGGGCAATACCTTGTCCACAACCAAAGGGTTTTAGCTAAGTGAAATGAACAGGTTGAGATAGTAGGAGGTGACTCAACAAGACCAAGAGGAGTTGGAAATGATAATGATGAGGTAGGCATAAAAGAGTTTGTTGGATTTGGAGTTGTGCATTCTCTAGATATGAACACAACAATTGGATTGCTCACCCAACCAATTTGGATCTTGAGAGCATCCAATGTACATGAAACACAAATGACAAGGTTGAAGTATTAAATCCATCAAGGGTCAAGAGTTTCCAACACATGGGGGAACTTAGCAGAACATCGCGAGGAGAGTTTTCTTGTTGACAACGGTTGAGAGAGAAGAAATCATTGAGTGGCGACAAGAGCAAGATATGGTCAAGGATTCCATGGAAATTTGTGAATGTTTCTAGGGATGAAAACAAATTGGAGTGTGGGAGCATATATGCTCTCCCATGACACTTATGGAGAACACATGCTCCTTGGGAAGATTGGAAAATGGAATCGACAAAGAGCATAAGGAAGAAGTGATAGGTTAGGTGAACAAAGATGTTTGGGTGTGGGTAGGATCACCTTTGGTGCACAATGGAAATGCACAACACCAAGGGGGAACACATTTTAATTTCCTTAGAACGATTGACATATACTTGGATTATGTTTGTGAAAAGGCAGGGTGACTTGGAAGCATGCCCAAGGAGTGGAATATTTTTTCCTTGGAAAGATGGGAATGCGAGAGAGGTTGGATGACCCCATAGACACACTCATGAGGAGTCAGGGAAATCGACACAAAGAGTGCAGAAGGAAAGGGGCATGCAACTAAGGATGGGTTGTGTTGGTCCAAGAGACTAACAATTGGTGGTTGTGTGGGATTTGGATGGGTGCATTAGGTCCATGAAGAAGTGAAAAAATCAATTGAGTGTGAGTTTGTGAAGGGGTGTGATGCAACGAAGAGACATGAAGTTTCACACAAGTGACTCTTGGAGTCCATCTAAAATAAAGGGCACAAAACCAAAGGGAGATAAAACATTTTGGAAAGATATTTGGAGGAAAGTCTCAGACAACAAACTCAGGGAGAGTTTCCAATATGGAAGACATGTAGTTGAGTGTTGGACTCCTTGAGAGGTATTGGGGAAGTATGAAACCATAGGTCTTTGGAGGCATGTGTGATGCAGGACCGAAATTTGAGTTAGCTTGGTGAAATTCTACTGAAACGAAGGGACAATAAGTCTACGATTATGGGAACTTTGGGGTGCATTGTAGGTGTGATATAGATTTTATGAGTAGAAAAAAATGACTACAGATTATTACCAGATGCTTAACACAGAATAATAGAGATACAATAAAATTGGTTTTCTATTCAATAAGGAAATAAGTTGAAACTGTAAAATGCAGCAGAAAACAAGCTTGTTGGAATGGTGGCGGATTATCTCTGAGAAGAGATGTGACGACTACATGCATTCACAAGAAGTTGATTACAATGAGGCTCTCAAGGAATTTTTACAATAAACAGGAGTTTCAAAAACCCTAAACATCCAAAAACGTAACCCTAGGAGATGATGCACCAAAAGTCATGTGGGTGCCATTTGGGTAAGTCAGTACATCAACTTCCCAGGGTTGTACCTTTTGCATACAATCTTCATTTTAAGCGTATGATAGCCCATTGGAAAGATCTATCCGAGGACTACAATAGTTGCACAAAATTGCAACATACCCCAAAAACGTCATTTAGGGCCTCAAAACGACTTCGGAAGTTCACGACTCGAAAAACTGCTAAAAATAGTAAATTATCAAAATTGCTAAAAAGTTGTTTTGAGCCAGCTAGAAAAGGTGGGTGGCTACCATTATCCACCTAGATCATTCCTCCATACTTAGGAAGCAATGGTATCCATTGCATTGAGTTCCCTCATCAGATGAGGAAATTTCTGTTAAATTTGGCCCCGGGTGAGCCACTTGCCTTGGTGCAGAAGTTGCCCTTCTTTGACAACTCGATAAAGCTGGATCCTTTGTTGTCGAGTGCCCTTGATCTGTGTGTCTAGAATCTAATCACTGAATTCCTATTGTATGTAGTCGGGGTTGAGCTCTGTTGGTGTCAGTTGTTCTGCTACGTCTGAGGTGTCCAATAATGGTGGGAAATAAGGTCGAAGGAGGTCCACGTTGAACACTGGGTGTAGGCCAAGGAAAGGAGGAATGTTGAGCACAAAATCATTATCCCCCACAGCCTTGGTGATGGTGTACGACCCATAACAGTGTGGGCGAAGCTTTCGGTGGGGTCTTGTAAGGAATTATTTCTATAAATTCAACCAAACTTTGTTGTCCACCTGAAACTTATGTGGAACCCAATGTTGATCATGGAACTGCTTGTACTTGTCATTGGACTTCTGTAGGATATCCTAAACCTGTTGGTGGATGTGTTGGATCCTTTCAATGAACTGGGTGGCTTTATCAGCCTCAGTTGGAACAAGAGAGGAGTTGGTCGAGGTGACCGCAAGGGGAAGTGCAACATCTATGGGACCCAATGGTTGGAATCCCAACCCCACCTGAAAGGGGACGTGGTTGGTTGAGCTATGCAGGGCTCGGTTGTAGCTATGTTGGACATAGGGAAGACTCTCATCCCATGTGTGAGGGTGCTTGGAATTATACATGCGCAAGATATGCACGATCATTCGATTTACAACTTCGGTTTGGCCATCTGTCTAGGGGTGGAAGGCCATGGATTTGGTGAGCTTGGTGTCCAACAGTGAAAAGAGGCTCAACAAAAATGTGATGAGAAATTGACTGTCCCGATCAGAGATAATGGTTTGTGGGATTCCAAAATGTACCCAGACTCATTCAAAGAAGAGCTTAGTAGTGGCTTCTACTGTGATTCTCTTCTTGCAAGCTACCAGAATCACCATCTTAGAAAAGCGATCGACAACCACAAAAACACAGTCATTTCCCCACTTGGTGGATGGGAGGCCTGACATGTAGTCCATTGAGATGGATTCCCATGGTCTATCAAGAGTAGGAAGAGGGGTGTACAGACCCTCTTTCTTAGTGGTCAGTTTGGCAATAGCGCAGGCAGTGCAAGACCTGATATACTTGTTGACCTCCTGTCAAAGTTTCGGCGAGTATAAATGTTTTTGTAGCATTGCCACTGTATTTTCGACGCTGAAGTGTCTTGCCGCCTGGCTGTAGTGGGCTTCCTAGATCAGCTTCACTCCCTCACTTGAGGGAACACATATATGGCCCAGACGACACAACAACCCATCCTGAAGATGGAAATTATTGACAACTGCCTTTGCACCCAACATTTGGTAGGTGGTGGCGAAGTCTGGGTCTGTCTCATGGCCGCATGAGTCTAGCGCTGTAGTGAGTATCGTGACTGGTGGTCTGCCGAGGCAATCAACGACGTGGTTGGTGCTTCCTATTTTATACTTGATGTTGAGGTAGAATTGCTACAAGTATGTGGACCCCTTTTGATGCCGGTCATTCTGCAATTTTCCTTGTGTTTGCATGAACTGTAGTGGCTTATGATCAGTGTGGATGATTTTCTTGCTCCCAAGAATGTAATCTCTCCACTGGTGGCAGGCTTGGACAATGGAGTACATTTGTTTGTCATAAGTAGGGTACTTACAAACAACATCTGATAGTGTCGCACTTTGACAGGCCATGGGGTGGCCATGATATGTCAGAATGACACCCATAGCATAGTCTGAAACATCAATCTCAATTTCAAAGGGTTGTTGCAGGTATGGTAATGAAAGTATTATGGATGAGCACAAGGAGTGCTTCAAATCATCGAATGCTTGTTGTTGGGGCTGACCCCAAGCAAATTTCGCCTTACCACCACCCCTGGTTATTTGGCTGAGGGCCCATGCAATATGGTAGAATCCCAACACAAACCTATGGTAGAAATTGGCAAGGCCCAAGAAGCTCTGAAGCTGAGTGAGTGTGGTTGGGTCTGGCCAGTCACGGATGACTTGGATCTTGGCTAGATCCACATGTACGCCATGTTGAGAAATGATGTAGCCTAGGTAATGGACCCTGTCCATGTCGAAGGAGAATTTTTCCAAGTTGGCATATAGCTTGTGTTGTCGTAGGGTGTGCAGAATCTGCTGAATATGCTGTAAGTGTTCAGCCCAAGTCTTTCTATAAATGAGAATGTCATCAAGATACACCATTACAAAAGTATTGGTGAATGGTCAGAGGGTATCGTCCATCATCCTCATGAAAGTNTTTCAAACCAAAGGGCATGACCAACCATTCAAAAAGGCCTTCCTTTAACTTGAAGGCGGTCTTCCATACATCTGTCTATTCTATTGGGACCTGGTGGTAGCCAGACTTCAGATCAATCTTACTGAAGTATTTCTCCCCCATGAGTTGATCAAGGAGGTCGTTGATTCAGGGAATCGGGTACTGGTTTCTAACTGTGATTTTATTCAGAGACTGATAATAAATGCAAAGTCACCAAGTTCCATCTTTCCTCTGTACTAGCACAATTGGGCTCCTGCAAGGTGATGAGCTAGGACAGATGTGCCCCTTGTGGAGTAATTCTTGGATTTGTCACTTGATCTCCTTATTCTCTAAAAGAGAGCGGTGATATACTGGCCCATTGGGAAGTAGTGTGTCGGGGGTCAGATCGATGGGGTGCTTGACCTGGTAGTGTAGAGGTACCCCGGTAGGTGAGGAGAAGATATCTGAGTATTCTTCCACAACCTTATCTACTTGCTTCTGCTGTGTGGAGAGGTCGACCTCAGAGACCCTAGATGTGGCTATGATTTTTCTCACATTCTGAGAGTGAATCACGAAGAAGACAAACTTCCTCTTCTGAGAGATGACCTTCCTGCATTGCTTAGCAGAGATCAAGGAAATAGCACTAGGTGGGACAGCCTCGGGTATCCTATACAATTTCTTGTTCAAATTAATAATAATTTCTTGTTGTATGAGGCCTAGACTCATACAACATGACGTTTCCATAAATAAGTTTGGCCCAAAAGAACATCACAAACTTCGAGAGGAGCAACATCAGACAATACCTCGTCTTTGAAGGGCTTGATGGCGTATGACAGTCAACACTGTTGGCTGGTGCGGACATTGCTTCCTTGGCGAATCCATCCAATGGTGTAGGGTTGTGGGTGCAGCATTGTCGGGAGGGCCAGCCCCTTGATGACCTCTGCTGAGATAAGGTTCTTCTGGCTACCACTATCAACGATGAAGTGCAGTGGGGTGTTTTTTACCCACATCTATGAATGGAAGAGGTGCTCTCCTTATTCTGGCTCATCTCGTTCACCATGCTGGAGCTTGGTGGTAGCAACGATGGCATTGGGTTCTACGTCAATGATCTGTCTTCCCCTTTCTGGTTCTAACTCAGAGTCAGAACTCACATTTGATTCAAAGGCTTTCACTTCGGACACCAGCGTCTGCTTTGAACGACAGTTAGCAGTGTTATGCCAAGGGCTCTTATGGAAGTCGCACCACTTCCGAGTATCTTTCTTTGTCTTTCTAGTGTCCTTCTTTGCTTGAGGCTTGGACTGGTTGTCCTGATACTGTCCGTATTTTCTCTATCCTTTTTTCTGTGGGTTAGAGCCACCCTTTATTGGTTTTTGTTGTGAGGGGTTCCCTAGCCCAAATTGTCGCATCTTTTGTTTGAGCTTCTACTCTATTTTGACAGCATATCGATAGGCCACGCCCAAGGATGAGATGTCCAGAAATTCCATTTCAGTATAGATGTATCTATGCAGAGAACTGCGATACTTGAGCACCAGATGTCTCTCTAAATCTTTGATACCCATCTTGGTGCGCAAGGTATGGAATATATTTGTGAAATATGGCACTGCTTGGTCTCTTTCTTGCCACAGTGTGGTCCATTTGGTATACAATTCATCATAACTTCCGACAGGGTAGTATTGTTCCTTCTTCTCACAAAAAGTTTCCCACCAATCTTTGACATGGGGAACGACTTTGAGGAGCACAAAAGTAATCTTTTCTCTATTCAAAACGTTATGGATAGGGAAATACCCTTCTAGGAGATTCAACCACTTGTCTACAACATCTCTGTCTATTTAACATTCAAATATAGGGACATCGAAGTTTATTTGTACCTTGAAGGGGGCGGTGCCTCCACTTGAAGAAGATGCGTCGCTTGTTGGTAGTCACCGAAGGATTTGCGGGAAATTATCCAGCATCTCATTCCTCTATTGCGTGGGGGCTTCCTCAATCAATAGTTTGAAAGGATCTCATATCCCATAATCTTTCTTTTCTCCTTCGATGAGAGGTCGCTTGGGTGTGCGAGAGCTTTTGTCCTAAATAAAAAGAAGCTCGAGACCCAAATCTTTGTACTCCGACCTTGTTGGGGACATGCATTAAGATGACAAGGACAAGACTGCTCTGATACCACTGATACATATTTTATGAGCAGAATGGAATGACTAGAGATTATTACTAGATGTTTAACATAGAATAACAATGATACAGTAAAACTGGTTTTCTATTCAATAAGAAAATAAGTTAAAACTATAAAATGTAGCGGAAAACAAGCTTGTTGGAATGGTGGCGACTTATCTCTGAGAAGAGATGTGTCAGTTGCGCTCATTCACAAGAAGATGATTACGATGAGGCTCTCATAGCCTTTTTACAATAAACAGGAGTTTCAAAAACCCTAAACATCCAAAAACCTAACCCTAGGAGATGAAGTGCCAAAAGTCATGTGGGCCCATTTGGGTAAGTCAGTACATCAACTTCCCGGGTCGTAACTTTTGCATACGATCTCTGTTTTAGGCGTATGATAGCCCATTGGAAAGATTTATTCGATGACTAAAATAGTTGTACAAAATTTCATGATGAAATTTTGCAACATTTCATACCTAAAAAAACATCGTTTACGGCCTCAAAACAGCTCCAGACCCGAAAAACTGCTAAAAATAGTAAATTATCAAAATTGCTAGAAAGTTGTTTTGAGCCAGCTGGAAAAAGTGGGTGGCCATCGATATCCACCTGGATCAAGGTGGTTGTGGAGATAGTTGCAAAAGAGAGTCTTGGTGGGACGAATTTTCTCTTGACTATCTTGCTAAGGTGACGTGACTTGTCTCATTGTGCCATGTTTTAAACTGACTAGATAGTGATCTTTATGTAAGTGTTTCACAATAAAAAAGACTTATTCGAGTGTTAGACACGGTTTGTGCTGCCCACACTATTTATGTTTTTGTCTTCGTAACTCATGTTCATGATGCATGCTTAAATAAGACTAAGTGTTAAACTCTCTTAACAATTGTCCAAATAAACAAGAGTTAGACTAGATTAGAAGTGCGACTATGCTCTAGCTAAAGATGAAGTATTCTTAATCTTCCATGTAACAAAGTAAAAACCGTCATGGTGTCACACACCCTCAAAAATTAAGAAAAGATCAGGAATTTAAAAGTATGATTTGAATTCCACTTCCAATTAATGTTGGGTGTGCATTTTCACCATAAGACGCTTTACAATCCTCTCTCTCTCCACATGTCTTACCTAGATTCAAAAGAGAAATTCTGAAGAGTCAAGACAATATAGTTCTGCCTCGGAAGGTTGCCGAAGTGAAAACTATTATATACCGGACAAAATCCATTCATGTTCCTCTAAAAGCTTGTAAACCTCTTGTCTTTTATCCAATTTTTACCTGTAGATTTTCCTTGTTCTCATTTATTTGTTGATTCATTTTCTTCGTCACTCAACAGTTATATATGGTAATGAATAATGTAAGATTTACATTTTCCTTATTTATTATTTTTTATTTTTTTGATATATGGTAATGAATAATGTAAGATTTACATTTTCCTATTTTTTATTTTTTATTTTTTATTTTCTTGATAGTAAAATTTATTTGATTTTATTTGATTTATTAATTTATAATTTATAATAAAAATAGTTATTATTAGTTATAGTTTCTCAATTTCAGCTAATTCATCAAAGACAACCACTTTCACTTAAAATAATGCACTTCCTTAATCAATCAGAAGGAGTTTTACATCTTTCTTTAAGTTTGAAAGGTGGTTTCAACTTAAATATTACCCTCACTATCACACCATGAATTTATAACACCAAATTTTACTAAATAAAACAATTATATTTCCACTCAAATAATTATATTTCCACGACTTTATGCATTTTTTAAATAAAAATTGACACCAGATTGCAAAACATTTTCAAATATATACATGTGTTGTCTTATAATGACAAGATAAAACAGACAAGATATTCATTTGTTAAGCTTCCGTCCCTACCCTTGGATTCATATGCTCCTCTCCTTATCAGCAGCACTGCTTACTATCTACATTTGCTCCTCTCATTATCAGCAACACTGCTTACTGTCTACATTTGCTCCTCTCACAATCTTTCTTTGATACCGTGACGATTTTCATTAAAAAAAAAAAAAAAAAACGTAACACATAATTTCCTGTACAGTTTCAACTAACAATATCTAGAACTGTTAAAGTATTGAATGCCAACGGTAAAAGGGCATAATAAAAGGAATTTTTCGTTCAATCGTTTCCTAACTTCCATATAATAGAAATAAATTTCCATTCTATTGTTCCCTAACTCCCATTAATAAGTGATTTGAGTATTCTTTTTTGTTAGACGAGTTTTGTATGACTGTGTTCACTCGATCCAAAATTCATTTTCACGTGCTCTTCTGAGCACTTTACAATACGAAGTAATTGAATAGATATTCGATCTATGACTATGGAGAACATATCTGATATATTAAATCAAATTTAGCTCTGCAGATTCTTGCATCCGATCCCAACGGAATCACTTTCACAATAAGTTCTCTGGAAGCTGTCTAGCCTCAATCAGATTCTTAAATCAAATTTAGCTCATCTAGCTCATTTAATATAAAAGATAATGAATAGTATTTTTCAAATTAATATAAAAATCAATTGATTGAAGAATTTCACCTAAAATTAATTTAAAAACAAATTGAAAATATAGTTAATGTTAAATGTGTCAAAAATGATTAATACAAATGACTGATGTTACTTGTGCAATAGATGACCTCATACATAGAAAGCTAATGCAACTTGTGATATGCAACTTGTGATATAAATGACCCAATAACCTAATAGTTAATATACAATTAGAAAAAAATATAAATCATAATTGGTTAACTAGTCATGAGATGAAATCATAGTGTAAATTGATGAAGAAAAGTCTTGTAAAACATGACTCACAAGAACTTCTCAACATTAATGTTAGGTGCAGAGGTTCTTAGCTTTGGTTGATGATGGAGGTGACTATCTATTTCTTGTTGTAGATGATCAACAGAATAGCTCTTTGGTGAAAAAATCTTAATGGTTGGAACTATAAATATTTCTAGATTGATACTATATGTATGTTATTCATAAGCTAAATGTATTATGATCAAAAATATGTCTGCACTATTTACTCATTAATTTCATGGATTAATACAATTGAGAGATAACAATACAAATCAAGATAATAGTGAACTTTTTTTACAATTGTGTTGTCAAATAAACATAGATGTGCAACTTTGTTGGTGTAGAAAGTATGGTTGTTCTCTCATGGATGACTACTCATTCATGAAGGAGTGACAACTCCTCACCTTCCAGGGAAAACTAACATTATGTAATTAAGACCATAAGGGTTGTGAGGCCATGTTAAGAAACAAAGAAAAAAGAAGACAAGTCAAGAATTTGGGGAAAAGATATTAAGCCATTCTCAACATTTGTATTTTATTATAGTACATGAATTTGTCCACTTCTAGATTTAGATCTTATCAATGGATAATGACAATACCTCATCATTAGATAAGGTGGTCTAATCATTAGATAAGTATAACAACTCATAATAATAATAATATATTTTTAAGCTCACGGCCAAGCCACACCAAATTGGTGTATGAGACCCCCTTGTTTATGGGACAAGGGACCCACCCCTCCACCCAACGATTTGACTGGTAAATTCTATAGAGGTATACATACCCTACCCCCCTCTCGATTTGAACTTGTGACCTCTTAAGAGGAAACACATGTTCTTAACCATTAGGCCCACTCAGGCTGTATCACACTAAGGTGGTCTTGTTGGCATGTTCACAGGAACAATGGGCTTTTCATTGATGGCAGGAACACACAGGAAGGAGAAGCTCGGGAGGAGAAGCGACAGTGATCGTTGGATCACCTATTCTGAATTCTCGATGGCCATTAGATTTGAATTCAGACAGGAGGAGCGCGCAGATGGAGGACAAATCTCAAGCGTTAGATCTGAGTGCGTGGACCGACCATCCGCGGATTTAGGAGAACCTGCACGATCTTTAAAGTTCAACATGAAGCGGGCTTACAAATTCCCGAAAGAAGGAGGATTGTCCATCTTCAAGAAGGACACATGGCGATCGATTGGCATTTCGCTGACTGAAAACTCAAAGGAAGGAAGTTCTCTATCCTTCCAACTTGCGATATGTGAAATCATGATAAGATTTGGGTCATCAGATCTGGAGTTAATAAGAAGGACTAGCAGTAGTTAGATCCAGTAGAGCCACAAGGAGGATAAGCCCAGGAGTCATCCAACACTCCAAAGTTGTGAAGGAATACTGGTCATCCATCGAATATAGTCGTGGATCATTGGATCCAGAGGACATGTGGCTAAAGTTCGACATTTTTTTGACTGAAAGGTCAAAGGCACGAGGTGCTCTATCCTTCCAACTCACGAAATGTGAAATGGAAAAATGATTTGAGTTGTCCGATCAAGGAAAAATCTAGACCGTCTATCCAAGAAGGACACGTGGCTAAAGATAAGCATTTCCCTGACTGAAAGGTCAAAGGAACGGGGTTCCCTAACCTCTCGAACTCGCGATATGTGAAATCAAAAAATAATCCTTGTTGTTGGATTAAGGACGAATCTAGGCTGTCAGATCCAGGAGGTGAATGTGGCAGACCAGGTCAGAAATAACAGGTGGAAGACTACATCAACAATGACACGTGGCACGATCATACAACAACAAGTGTCAAGATGGTTCGGCATTTCAGGAACTTGGAAATCACAATTCTGAGTGACACATGGAAACCAAATAGATCATGTCATGTCATTGAGTGATGTCATTCTGGGAGTTTATTTTCGGGAGTTTTAGCATCAACACTCCCCCAAAGTCCCAAAAGATGAATTTCCATGGTAGAGGATAGTCGTCTAATCATCACGGATCGTCGATCGTTGATTTGAAGAGCGAAGCGCTCAAACAACTAGCCAGTGGTCATATGTCATGGTCACACTAGAGAGCAGAGATAGAGAAGCTAAGCTCCTTTTCGGGGTTTCGAAGATTGTGACTTGGAGAGTCGAGATGCCTCATCACAGGATTCATGAAATCGCGAGTTGCAGAAGCGCTTTATGGATAAGCACTTTGTCATAGTCGGTGGTCACGAAAGGGGAAGGAGCCAGTCCTGTTAAGCTCCTTTTCAGGATTTCGGAGATCGCAACTTGGAGAGTCGAGATGCCTCATAACATGAATTTGTGATATGCGAAATCACAAAATTCCTTTTTTGATTAGGGTGTGGTCACTGCCTAAGGCCACATGTTAAAGGAAAGGGCTTAGACAGAAAGGATAAATGCCCACTGAGACTTTTTCCTCAGGAAGAGAGAAGGCGAAAAAATTCATGAATGTGTGGAGGTTCTCTTAGTAACAGCTAGGACGAAGAGTCTGGACCTCCAAAGAATTCGAGGATATGTAGGGTGACTGCCAGGGGAGACGAAGAGTCTCGAGATATATACCAGTGCAATGAATACTAATCATAGAGACGATTGACAGATGCAAGAGAGGATGAAGAGTCTAGACTGCTAGTGAAGCTAAGGAATCTCAGCATAATGCCCAGTGATGATGAACCAATGGGGGTAACTGCCAGAAAAGATGAAGAGTTTCCATGATGAACTTCAGAGGACTCGACATGAGTCGGTGATGCAGAACGAAGAAAAGGATAGAGATGCTTGAGGAAATAGGGCGCATAAAGGTGGAGTGATAGTGAACAACCCGATGAGACGAATCATGACACTAGGAAGAGCATGCAGAGGCATTGTACATGGAGGAAGAAGAAGGTGCACGTATAGTATAAATACGCAGAACATAGAAGACATGAGGGCTACTGTTGTGAGTGATGCATGCGTGTAGAAGCATGATGTGTAGGAGCTGAAGCACAAAAGAAGAAAATAACAGAGATGAATATCTGAGAAAAGAAGAGAAAGTCAAGGTGTGCATGCAGAGACAGAGAAGAAGATCAGAAATCTCAAAAGGATGCAAGAAGGAATACACTGATGCGGGTAGAACAAGGGAGTTTATCATAACAGTGATGAGACTGGTAAGCAATTGATGAACATTATATCACTGTAATAAGTTTCTGTAGCAAAGATTTATATTTCAGGGTGGTTGGGAGGTACTAGGGAGGACTGTTGTCCTCAGAGGTTCAAGTGGGTGCTTGAACATAGGGAGTTGTAAATTTCATCTAGTTGTATCTAGAAAAACCAGGGTGGTAGGGTGGTGCAAGGGAGAACATCGGTTCTCTGTTATACAGGTTGGTGCCTATGTGACTGGAAGTTGGTGCTTCCATCCAGTTGGTGCTAGAACACTTATGGAGTTGTTGCTTCCTTCTAGTGCATGCTAGAGAAACCAGGGAGTAGGTGCTTCCTTCTAGTGACTGCTAGAGAAACCAGGGAGTTGGTGCTTCCTTCTAGTAGGTGCTACAAAAAAAAAAGAATTGGTGCTCTCCGCAAGTTGTAGCTTGCAAAACAGAGGTTGTAGCCTCACAATGAGTTGGATCTCATAAGCATGATAATGTATAGAATGTAAAAATTACTTATCATATAAAGAAGAAGATATTTTTACCCTTTATGGGTTTCCTCAGGAAATATCTATCTCTATGTATTTCATGTTTGTGAATGATGGTAAATGTTTTATTGCTTACTTCCTTGCATTATTGTGATTGTCATGAATTTCTCTGTAAAGAGTTTAAAATGAGCATAATTATTTAAGCTCGGTAACAACTGATTCAACCCCCCCCCCTCTCAGTTGTCCAACAATTGGTATCAGAGGAGACCCCTTTTATCTAAGGGTAGATCCTAGAGATCAAACATGTCAAGCCATGAAGGAACTTCAACCAATAAGGCCCCTTTGTTCAATGGAACAAAAATTGCCTCCTGGAAAGTTAGCATGAGAACCTACATAATGGATTTAGGTGCAGATGTCTGGGATGTGGTAGATATTGGTTATGTAAAGCCAGTTGTACTAGCTAATAAGGATGAAAAGCTAGAATTCAGCTTCAATGCTAAGGCTATGAATTCTATCTTGAGTGGGTTTGCAGAAACAAAATTTGTAAAAGTTATGCACCTAGAAATTGTCAGAGAAATGTGGGACAAACTCATTATTTGTTATGAAGGTTACGATAAGGTAAAGGACGCCAAGGTTCAAACCTATAGAGTACATTTTGAATAGCTAAAGATGAAATAGGATGAAACTGTTGGAAATTACTTTCTAAGAGTTGAAGAACTGGTAAATGCAATGAAAGCACTTGGTGAAAAAATTGAGGAACCTTCTTTAGTTTAGAAAATTTTGAGATCTCTACTAGATAGGTTCAACTTGAAGGTCTCTACTATAGAAGAACTTAACGATCTAAAATCCTTGGAGTTTGATCAACTTCTAGGAACATTGACTTCATATGAAATGAGAATAGTTAAATATAAACCCACCTCCAGAGAAGCATCATTTAAGGCATACAAGAATGAGGATTTTGAGCCTGATGAAATTGAAGCAAAATTAGTGAGAAGACTGAAGAAGGGATCATGCAAATACAAAGTTAAATTGCCTTTCAAATGTTTCAACTATGGTAGGATAGGTCATTTTTCAAATAAATGTCCTCACGAAATAAAGGATCAAACATATGATGATGAGGAGAAGCACAAACACAAATTTCTTTAAAGAAAATAATTTTAAGAAGAAAAGTCTTTGTGTAAACAATGATGATGATCCTTCAGATAATGAAGACAATGATTCCTCTATTGAATATAAACTAAATGACTTCATACTTATGGCCAAAGAGGATTATGATAATAAAAGCATAGGAAGTGATGCTAATGAAGAAGAATTTGTGGTTGACCTAGAAGGAGAATTGATCAGTGCACTAAAAGAGCTTGACAGATTCAGAATTAAGACAAGAAAGAAAAAACAATTGTTGATACAGTTCAAGAAAGGCAGTAAAGAACCTGATGAAGACTTTTCCCTACTAAAAGTGGAATTAGAATAGGAAAAGAAAATCGAAGACATTCTGAAACAACAGTTATTAGAAAAGAAGGCAAGATGTGAAGCTCTGGAGGAAGAAGTAGTGAAAACTAGGAAAGAGATGGAGAAGTTTCAAGTCTTGTATCATCATAATCTATCAAGTATCAAAGCCTCAGAAAAATTGGCCACCATTCTGAATCAACAAAGAAACCCAAAGATGAAAATAGGTCTGGGTTATGAAGAGGGATCAAGTAGTGATCATCCAAGCAACAAAGATCCCATCAAGTTTGTAAAATCTACCATCTATGACAACAAAAAACCTGTAGAAACAAAAGAAGATAATCAATGGCCCTGGAGGAGTAACGAAAGAGGTACTAAAACTGAAACTATAGATCATCGAAATAATGTACTCTTTTTTCAAAGAAATCATTAGCATGGAAGAAATCGACCTTCTTAAAGAAGACAACCATTTTCCAGGTGCCAAGGTTTTTTCTATGGATATTGTTTTTTCTGTTCTAACTTTGGTCATAAAGCTGTAAATTGTTCTTTAAAATTGAGATTTGAGCAATGAAGAAATTCAAGGTATAGATATCTTCCACAACAAAGAATGAGACAGCCAATTAACAAACCATCACAGACTGCAAATCCCTTGATGGATGGGAAAAGGACATAGGTTAAGCATAACAATCATTATGATCCCTTACTCAAGAAACCAAAATGTTACATCTGTCATGTAATGCCCATATATTTCTAAACATCATTAACATTCATAAATGTTTTATTTGGTAAACTGAAACAATATCTTCTTAGCATAATAGTGATTCTCATAACAGCAAATTGAATAACTTAAATTTATCAATAAATACTGATTTCATGACAGAAAGAAATAAGCATATAACTTAACAAAGTACCTGGTTCTGATGCTAATTGTTGTTGCTTTCCTGTTTCCTACTGCTACATAGATCAACCCTGCCACAAACAAGCAAATAACTACCCAAAACTACTGTCCTCCCTGCCAACTAGGAAAACTACCTAGCTCCAGGATATCTACTGATATCCTGGCCCTCTGTGCCCAAAACCTGCAGCAACTCAGTGCCTCCCCTGATCAGAAGCCAAAGTCCAGAACACTCTGTTCCTTGCTCCCAGCAAGCCAACAGTCCACAGAGAATACAACAGGCTCACAGCCAATACCATAGTGCACAGCAAATACCACAGTGCATAGAAATTCTGCTCACGGCAATACGCAATGGTTCTCGGCCAATACCACTAGCTCAACAATACAATCCACAACATCCATCCCCACCGAATGGTGCACACACCCCCCTCTTCCCGTCCCTTATTCCTCCCTGTCGAATTTCCCCCTCCATTACTCCACAACCACCCCCTTTAATATTTTATCGTCTCGGGATTTCTGGGCTATCTCGCTCTGCATACGCCACCCCTTGGGCATACACAACTCTTATTATATCTTTTCTTTTTGATCTCTTAAATTTATGTCACAGGTCATTAAATGTGATCTTCAGTGAGATTATTA
>JASDQU010104621.1:545294-572989 GCA_032191745.1 Picea mariana | reverse complement strand
GTGGTCCACCCGACTGTTGACTGTACCCGCCTGGTAATTATTCGCGAGTTGACAACCTAGTTGCCTTTATTTCAGGGACTTACACAAGTGACTGTGGGGGTATACCATGGTACCTAGGATAGACATTAGGCCATGCTTTACAGAGTATACCCAGAGGGTGCTTCCGTATTCGAGTTGCACTTGCACTGGTAATTTTCCCTAGTGTTGTTTGGTGTAACTATTCTTCCTACTAGTTAGTCATTTGCTTGATTTTCCTTTAGGAATTTTTAGTGTGTGCTCTGTGCTCCCTATTTTTCCATAGTGATTTAGTCAGTTATTGATTTGGGTCTCTGACCTAGGGTGGTATACCACCAACTCCATCAGTCATGAAGACTTTTTGGTCTTCCGCTTAGAAACATGGAGCCACCTCTGTATAGGCATAGTTTTTATAACACTGGTTCACCAAAGTCAATATATGAGACTTTTATGGACTTGAATGATCCTGCAAGGGGAGAACCTATGCATAATATATTCATGGCTAAAGTTCTCGGCGATACCAACCAAGGATCCCCTTCACAAGGGGATTTCTGTACTTTTCCCTTCTTCAGAAACGTTGGTGTCCCTTTGATGGCCACTTTGTACATTCCTGGGTTGAATGTGGGACTACCTCTTTGGTTGGGTACCATTCCAAATGTCCCAAATGATCTTGATGCTTCTCAGTTAGGCACCTTAATTCATGGGAATCATGTTGATATTCCTTCATCAGTAAAGTCTTCTCCTCCTCCTTCTCTCACCTCTAGTGAAAGTACAGTTACTAGTAACCGAAAGTCTAAATGAAATAGAAAGAGGGAGAATAGGAAGAAGAAATCACCAACCTTTGTGAGTCATGTTGAAGACCAGCACCCAGCCTCTACAAGTTATGCTGGGGGGGAAAGTCCAGTCACTGCTAGTCATACTAGCAATAGGTTTGTAGCCTTTGTGAATTACATTATTGACCCATAACCAACCTTTGCAAGTCACGTTGGAGATGTGCAACTAGCCACCGCCATTCATGTTGGGGGCATTGATTCTGTTGAGAAACCTAGATGGATAGGATGTAAGCCTAAGTTCCCTTGTAAGATTTTCAAGGGATATCGCCTTACTCATTTATGCCCTGGCCTTCCAGAGGTACAAAGATTGTGGTCCTTGTCTGCAAGCTCTTCTGATTCTAATTCTTCTGAGGTTTCCTCATAGCCTATTCAGCCATTGGTTGATAAAGTGGTCATTCTGATGCAATCATCGACTGATCCCACTCCTCTTTTGAGGGGTGAGGTGCCTTTTTACCTTGTAGTCTTGCAGCCTATACAACCATTGGTTGAGAAAGTGGTCATGCCGATGCAGTCATCGACTGATCCCACTCCTCTTTTGAGGGTTGAGGTGCCTTTAGACCTTGTAGTCTCGCAGCCTATTCAACCATTAGTTGACAAAGTGGTCACACTGATGCAGTCTTCAACTAATCCCACTCTTCTCTTGGAGAGTGATGTGTCTACTGACTATCTTTTTATCATTTTCATTTCAGTACTGTCAGAACAAGGGGGGAATTCCACTCATTCCGAGTACACACCCTCCAAGCCCTAGAATGGTTTCCTTTGATTGGAATGATCTTGTTGAGCCTCGTCTTCCTTCTTCTGCACCTTTTAAAATAAGGGTTGAAGTTAATTCAACAAACATTTATCAATGTATTGTGGATGAAGAAGCTTTGGCAAGTATTTTATCCTCCTCGGTTTGGAAAGTCTTGGGATCCCCTGAGCTTGTATCTGCCTCACATGAGTTGTTGGATTTTGACAGATGTCCTAGTGAATATTTGGGGGCTCTTCCTTAGTTGCCTATCTCATTAGGTGGGAAGACTGCCCTTGTTGATGTTATAGTGGTGCAAGGCCCGTTAGATTTCAATATGATTCTCAGGCATGATTATGTATATGCTATGAACATTGTGGTGTCTATGCTCTTTTGGGTGATGAATTTCTCTCATAATTGAAGCATTGTCACTATCGATCAGCTGGAATATCATAATCACCATCCTAATTCAACGTTAGTTCAGGTTTCCCCTTTATATGTTCCTAGTGTTCGTGTAGACTCTACCCCACCACAGGTTAATTATGTGGCATATTATCCTTGACATTCAATTGCTTCTAAGAAGGAACCTGTGCAATCATGTTTACCTTCTCGAGACTTGGTCTTAGGAATTGATCCATTGGTTTATCCAATGAGGACATGGGATCCCTTACTTCCCCCTCTTGGTCCAAGTGATCTTGAGTCTCCTTCTGAGTCTGATCTCATTGTTTGTAGATCCTCAATCCCTCGTGCTTGTGATTCTTCGTTGATAGACTCTTCCAGTCTTAACCAGAGCCTCCATCATCATATGGAGTATGGTTAGTTTACTTCACCCTTTGAGATTGTCGACCCTCGTTCGCATGATTTCTCGGATTTTGAATTGCGTTCAGGTGAGGCTATCCTTGAAGACATGACTATGATTTCAATACCGTGGGAGGACTTACACCATGGTTTGTGTTTTCTTCCCTCTTGGGAGACTTTCCAAGTTGACAATCAAAGACACTCTTGGTATGAGCCTAGAAGTGGGCTCTACCTGAACTAGTTTCATACATGAGTCATATCCCCCTAGAGTATTCTTTAAGCTCTTTTTAGACTCTATAAACATGAAAATATTGTCGAGTGATATTGTTTTCCTTAATGCTCGCTAAACTAAAATTTGAAAGAATGTTCGTCCGACGGTATTTTACCCCTTTTTCTATCCGAATGGTCAATTGTATGAACAAAGTTATAATCTAGGAACTTCGTTTCTCTAGAAGAGTATTCTCAGGTATAATTTTAACCCTTTTTCGGGCTTGAGGGACTAAATTTATGAAAAAGGAACCCCCACAGAGTCCATAGTTAAGCTCTTTTTAGACTCCCTAAAAGTGAAAAGATCATCGAGTGAGATTGTTTTTTCACGCTCGTTAAACTGGTCCAAAAGAACATCCCTTACAGAATCCATAGTTAAGCTCTTTTCAAACTCCCTAAAATTGAAAATATGGCCAAGTGATCTTGTCTTTGTCACACTCGTTAAAATGATTTTGAATAGACGTCTTTTCGGTGCTAGTTTATCCCTTTTTTGAACCAACTAGACTACCTTCGAAAAAGGTACCCCAGTGGAGTCTCCATTTACGCTTTTTCAGACTCTCTAAAAATGAAAAATCATCGAGCTTACCTTCTTTGGGCTCATTAAAATTACATTGAAGGACGTTATCATTGTGTCTTATTAATTGCATTTGAATTCCTGCATTTTTGGCCTAATGTTGGCTCCATGTTGCTCTCAACTTAACCATTTAAAACATGCCTTATACGCAAGCCTTGTATCACTTTGCCTCTGCGTCTTGACACCTTGACCCATGGAGGATTTTTCCCGAGTGTCCTTTTTCTGCATATCTCTCCTTGCTCTAAGCATCAGTGTATTCCTTGCACTTGGAACTAGTATGTCTGCAACACTCATTCCTCCTTTGTAATGTAGCATTCTTTTATTCTTTTTCAAGCTTTCCAAAATTATTGAAAAAGAAAAAAAGAAAAAAATCAAATATACCCCAAAAAGAGGAAGGGAAAAGTATTTTATTTTTATTGACAACACAATGAGTCGCCCTTGGATAAAGTACATCCTTTCATTTGTTCATCAAGTTCTGGGATTTAATATGACCTTAGGAATTTGTTCTCACTACATAGAGTCGTATCTTCCTCCATTTGGTTATCCTTCCAAACATATGGAGAGTTTGCATTTCCTCCATCATCGTGAACTTATGTCAATGCCATGTTGCCTAATTCTCATCATTTGTCGTGATTTTTTCCAAGGGAAGTTTTGCAAAACTTGAGTTGGCCCTTTTGCAGTTTGCCTCTTGTCCTCATGCCCAGCCACCCTGAAATACCAATCAAGTCCTTGTTCAAAATCAATGAAGTTCTCTTCCTTATCACTGATATCCTCTTGTCCATTCCCGACGAGCCATCGAAGACCTCTGGGTAGTGAAGTCGTACACTGATATTACACTCCTACCTGAGTTTTGAAGGTCTCGAAGTTGTTGCTCGAGCTCTGAAGGCCTCATCTCTAGCCATCGGGCATCATTAGCTTCTTAAATATGGATACTATACATGTATATCTTTTGATTTTGAGATGTATATCCGATGTGTATTGCTCGCTACTACACTTTATATAGTTATATGATATGGATCTGCAATGTATTTGATTGGAATCCATGATTTTATTTCATCCCGAGCATGTGTATGCCCGCCTCAGTGAGACAAATTATTATTTTACATATGGCACCTCCTGAACTCTGGTCTCTGGGCTCACTCACTTCGTACATTGGTGAATATTTGTAATGTATTTTGGCCATCAGATGATCTTCTGACCTCACACATTAGGGGGCATATGTTATAACCCTAGATTACACTAGACATGAATACCAGGCATCAGGCCATCTTATTTCTATCTTTTCCAAGCCATCATTGAACAACTCTTATAAAAAAAACATTTTATTGAATATGTACGCACCTTTCACCACTACTTCCTGCGTACACATGCTTGTTGCACCATTACAACCCGCGTACACTCACAAACAACACAAAAAATAAAAATTGCAAAGGGATGTTGGCTTTTGGACCGTTACTAATCTTTTGACCGCCTATAGTCGGTCACCCAACCAAATACCTAGCTCTTTGGCCTATAAAATAAGGTGTTGGGTCCCATTCCAAAAATAAGCACAAGAGCATAGAAACGCTCCCCATTTTAGTATTCCCCCTTTGCCCCAATATTTTGCAACCACATTGTCAGTTTGAGCGATAATTCCTTCTTCCTCCTTTGCAAACCTTTGTCATTTCCCTAGAGAGAACTGAAGAGGAGAAGAATACGTGGAAGCATTTGGTGCATGGTGAAGAGGAGCCCAGGACTGAGTTCAAGGAGCAGTGTCAGTCTCATGTTGTAAATGACTTTTGTGAGATTAATATAAAGAAATACTTTTTCCATCCCGCCAAATGATGTCTTAAATCTTTATGATTTGTTTACATTTGTTGGTTATGATGTCTAACCCACTAATCCATATATAGAATTCATTCTTGTAGTTTCTTTTTTGTATTGTGTTGAATGTGAGTTGGCCTTGGGAGGAGATCTACAGTTGAGAAACAACTAAGCGCAAAGGGATCGACATTGGACGCGGATTTTAAGGTATGTCTATCAGATCCCTATACTTTGTCTTTTATGTAGGATTATGGGGTAATGATGGGATAGTTGTTAAAAGGTAGGAGACTTTAGACGGTTAGCTCTATCTGCACTTTAGAACCCCAGTGTAGTCCATAGGGGGTTTTCCTGCTTCATAGCAAAGATGGAAAAAATAGGATGGTTGGTGGGGTCAGATTCATCACTGATAATGTAGGCCAGCTGAGCTTCTTTGTACAGTCTTATATGCTCCCCTCTGAACACAGGAATGGTAGCATATGTGAGGTCCATATGCAATGTTCCTCCAAGTCTCTTGATCCAATATCTTGACAATATCATGCCAAAATTGGGGGGAACATCAGCTACCATGATATCCATGACCACACTTTTCATGGGCCACTGAAACAAGGTCATGACCATATCTTTAATTACCCCAAGACACTGCACTTTCCTAGAATCAAAAGAATACAAATAATGATAAGCTTTTGTGATTTATAGTCCAAGTTCATCCATCACATATTTGGACATGAGATTATGAGAGGCCCCTGAGTCCATAAAACAATTATGCAACACCTTGTCATGTATGTTCAAAGATGTATAGAAAGGAGGGGATGAATCATCTCTATATTCTACCATGGGACATAAGATGACTGTTGGATTTTCATCCTAAAGATTAACTAAGTTTGAAGAGTGAGATGCAAGCTTGGACTGTAACATCTTAGAGAGAGACCTTTTAATATCCTCATGCTTGACTAGATCTGAAAGGGGTACAGGGATCCTAATCTTCTGAATTTCATGCTTAAAGTTGAAAGATAAGGGGAGCTTCAGAATTTATTTTACTTCTAGGATAGGACCTTTGGCTAATGGTGAGGTATTATGTGTTTTCTTCTCCTTGTTGTTGTTTGTTGTGTATTTAGTAGGATTCTCTGCTCTGGAAGGATGACCAAGGACGTCAGACTTCCCTTCTTTATTCTTAGACATGAGGTTATATTTATTTGGATTACTATTGGTCTTGTCCCCTTTACTCAACTCATTTATTTGGATGTCCATGAGGGACTATTCATATGCATATTGATTTAAATGGGGAAAAGGGGAGACATCTCCAAGATAATGGATTTCAGGATCTAACTCCTCTTCCTCTCCTTCAACATCAGCGAGAAGATTATTTTGGACAGGGGTTTGGATTTTTTGATCATCCCTGTCTCTGCTTCTAGGATCTCTTGGAAGTATTTGAGGGGTATTGTTTGTTCTTCTGAAGTTACCCATGTTATCAGTACTTTGGTCACTCTTATAACTTTGCTTCCCTTCAAATTTCATCATCTCCATTTCTGCAAAAAGATACTTCACCAGCTTGGTCAATTCATATACTTGAGGGTGAGATGTTGAGGAACTGGAGGTTGAGGCTTCATATCTCCCTCTTCCTCTGTCTCTATAAGTTTTATTCCTAAGTCTGTCAACTGCCAACACTTTGGAATATACTTCTAGGGCTACATCTTTCATATGAGCAAAGGAAGTAGTTCTTTTTTCTTTTAACAGGAGGTAGAAATCAGGGTCAAAAGAACTAGCGTAAGTAATTTTAGCAGAGGATTTTGTAGACTTTATCTCAGCAGGGATATTATTGTACATTTTGTTGAATATTTTGGAGAAATCAGAGACAGACTCTCCCTCTTTTCTCCTTAGGGACCCGAACTCTGTGATATAATACATAAACTATTTTTTATCCCTCCATTATCTCAAGAAGACATCATCTAAAGCCTCAATCCCAACAATGGATCCAGGGATTAATCCTCTAAACCATTTCTTAGCCTCGCCATCAAGGCTCTGGAAAAAGACTTTCATCCATACATCTTCATTTTCAATATTTATATTTTTTGCATAACTGTAGAAGGAAACAAGGTGTTCTTCAACCGTTATGTCTTCTTCCCCGGTGAATTTGGGAATGTATTTTAGGTAGTGTCCAGTAGGGAGAGAATTCATGGGTTAAGGTAGGACCAGTGGGGCATATCTTGTAGCCACTATGGAATCCATTCTGTTCCTAGGGGGATTAGCATCTACCATTGGGATGTGAGGTGGAGGAGAACCAGGAGGGGATGGAGCTCAAACATGGGAAACTGGGGGTTTGTTTATGGGAGGAAAGGGAAACAACAGAGGATTAGGGGAAAAGGATAGAGAGATTGAGGGAACAAAAGTTTCCCTCTTTGTAAAAGCATCAACTCTAACATGGGGAGGAGTGGTAAAACCCGAAGTGAAAAAAAATTCTGAGGTCCTGGGTCTAAAACATGGTACAATTTCAGGGGAGATCGGAGTGACAATACTTTCTCCTTCCAATCCCAGACTAGGAAAGGAGAAATAAACAGGAACACTCCCAAACTTTAAGCTTCGGGAAACTATAGAATATGGTATAACAAGAGAAGGAGAAGCAACTATTGGAGTTTCTAAATGAGGGTGGTGAAAATCATCAGAAATACCTGGTTCAGCAGTTGAAGTACCTTCTTGAAGGGTATTTCTCCTTCTGATAATTTTCTCTAGGTCAGCTTCGGGTGTTGCTAAAGGTAGTTGTGGAGTAGACCTCATGTGTATGCCTCTGGAAGACACAACTGAAATAGTGGAGTGGCCTCAATGGTGTCACTAGGTGTGGGTTTCAATCTTCGATGTACTAAGTTATGATGCACCTTCAGAACCAGTAAGCCCTGTCATTCAAATCCCAAGGAAAATCTTCAATTCGTCCCTCACAACGACGCCAGAAATGTTAGCACTAGAAGTCAACTTTAGATTGCATTGAAGGTAAGCCCAGTACCCATCATTTTATGTGTCATAGTAAATAAAATTAAAGGATGTTGAATGGTCACAGACTCAAGAAAATATCGCTTTAACTCAAAAATATGAACCAGGCAATGCATGAGAAAGTGAGGTATTGATTTAAATTCAGTCAATAAGTTCTAATAAAGGGTGAGCAGGGGAAGAAACAGTGAGGAGATGTAGAGGTCTGCTATGGACATCAGGTCTTTCAGTAGCCTAAGGAAGAAAAGATTCAAGAACAAGATCCTCTTGGACATAAAACTTCATGAAACTGAGAGAATGCTACAACAACACTGCAATCAAACCTCCATTGCAACATAGTCACGAAAATTCATGTCAATCCTTTAATCATGAAACTCCAAGTATCAGATGTGAAAGAGTCGATAAAGGAGCTGACTTAGATTAAACAAGAAGTCTCAAATCTTATTACATAACAGAGAACCAGAGTTATATCAAAACATTACAATCGGGTGCCTAGCTCAACCATCGACCCTTAAAAAAATATGAGAAAGACTCCTATATACTCGGAACAAAACAATAGAATCCTTTTCAAGCATTTGCGTTGAAGGCATTACGTCTGCATGATTTTTGGCACACTGTGCATGCAGTCTCCTTTCATACATGAGCTTCAGTTAGACGCAATCGCGCTTCAGAAAAAACATGCAGAGGAGACGACTTGTTGGCGGTCCTTCCCCAAGCTTTCTATTTATGGTGGAAACAATGTTCAACTACCACCACCTATTTCAATAACTTCCTTTCTTGGGTTTGAGAAGGCCTAAGTCAAATTTGCACCTATAGAATTTTGTTGCGTCTGCATTCTGCCATTTGGATCCACGTCAGAAGCTCAGGGGGGATGCTAGAAGGCATATGTGGACGAGGATCTAGCGAGGTGATTGGCGTGATCGACATGGAAAAAGGATGAGATATGGCTAGGTGGACGGACGATAGATGGCAATCGAAGATAGAGGAGAGGTCGAGATGACAGAGAGAAAGGGGTAACGGAATAGGTGGGGACGACATGGAAGATAGATGTCAGGAAGTGAGAGGGAAAAGGGAAAGGGGAACGATGAGCAGAAGACAGGTGGAGGAAGTGGAAGTCGTTATATGAACGGGAGGATGTGACAAGCATACGGGAGCGCAAGTGGAAAACAAGTGGCAAGAGGAGCAGGAAGTGGTATTGAGAGGCAGTAAATGGGCTATCTTGGAGGGGGGGTGGAAATAAGAGGTATTGAGCTTGGGGGGGTCTAAGTTAATGAGTAAGAGCCACGATAGTGGGGGTGTGGTGCTCAAAAACCACTAACTCTGACCCCTCCCCGTTAGAGGTAGAATGTTGGGGGGGGGTCCGATATGGTTCTTGAGCCATAGATATGAATGCAGAAAGATCAATTTCTTAGATCCATGCGCTTCTTACCACATCACGCCAAAAGTTCACATCAATCATCCGACTTAGTATAGAAACCATTTTGTGGGTTTTTTTCCCATTTTCTTTCATTTATTTTGCCAAAATGCCATTTCGTAGGTGTTATCACTCCAAGAAACTCTTTTGGGTTGTAGGCCAAAGATGCTTGGTAACTCAAGAATATGGTAAATTTGGTATGCTTGGATCAATGGGATAACTCAATGGCTAATGAGAAAAACAACTTATCGTGCATTCGAATAAGACGATGCTTTTATAAATCAATGATCAGACAGAGTAACTGAAATAGGGTATGAAGAACAGTAGTCTAGATAACCAAGTACAATAGTGTGTAGGGTCATACAAGATAGTAAGAATTCCTTTAATTCAATTTCATGAGCTTAATAAGAAGATAACAGTTATTAGAAGCTGAGCTAAACTGAAATAAAGTACAGAATAATGAAGTACATGAATAAATCTGATATTGACAGCAAAAGAAGACTGTGATTCTATTATCAAGATAAGAGTCTTAGTACAAGAGAAAAATGTATCCAAGATTGAACCCCTGAGTACATCTTTTGTTTTTAGCTTTATAGCTTTTACATCATAGTATCTAGATCCTAAATTAATGGATCAGATTTACTAAATACAGAAAGTCAAAAAAATATTTATAAAAAAATAGGGAAATATCCTCAAGATGAGGTCATTTCCACATATGATGGTCTTCATACGTAGTAGAGTCCTTGTGCAGTGCAAAATAGCCTCCCAAGGCTGATTGATGACTCTTCCAAGAGATAGAATTCGAATTTGTTGAGTTGTACAAAAACCCTAATTTGTTGCCACCAAAATAGGTACCAAAACCAACTTGGATACCTTTTCTAATCCTTATACACCAAAAATGGATCTTGAATTTGACTCTATAATTCAACATATATCCATTACAAGTGTTTTCAAATGATCCAGATTAGTAAAATCTTGATCTGTGCAAAATTTCAACAAATCGGGTAGTGACAGGCTTTCGGTAGTTAACAGTGGTAAAATCTGGGTTCCTTAACTATCAAAAGCTCTGCTTCGGTGGTTAATGAACACTTTTCAGGTCCATCTAAACCACCGAAATTCAATCTCTTTCCAAAACTACAAAATAGTAAAAATGTATTACCTTGCTGATTTGCTGAAGGTTTAGAGTGCCTTTGGTGATGTTCTTCCTTCTCTTACAGGACTAGAAACCTCCAAATGTTGTGTACTGGTCTCTATTTATTTTTCTAAAGAGGTGGCCAGCTCGGCTAGGGTTTCCAAACCTATATGATCCTAAGCTGGAGGTTGGGATTCTCTTATCTTTATCTTAATAAGTCTAAGTTGCCTGTACAACTTCATATTCTCTTTTATCAGCTCCCTATTCCTGTCCTTGATTTTATCATGCTTTTCCTTGACATTTTGGTTAATGTTATAAAGTTCTGCATTTCTTTCAGTCAACTCTACATTTTTCTTTTCAATGACTCTTTCTAAAACTTCCATCTCATAGATCTGTTTCATAATTTTATTGATTTTCTGAGTCTTGGATGCTTTAGGTTTGCTTGAAGAAGCTTCTACTAATGGTTGATTGTGTTCACCTGGAGGAGTTGGTGAGGGCAAGTTGGGATAATCTTCTGCAACTTGCTCAGCCTGTTCGTCACCCTGTGTCTCTGTTGACTCCTACTCTGGCTCTGATTCACTATATGGTAAGTTCAGAGGGTTATCTCCTTCAGCAAGATCCTTGGTCTTCCCACCTTCTTTACCAAACTTTAATTTCCTTTTAGTTCTTTTCCTTTTGGCAGAGGATGGTTCTGTTGGCTCTTTTGGAGGTGAGATAGCCCTCCTCTTTCTTCGACTACTCTTAGGATTAATAGATTTCTTGGAAGCAGACTTCTTACCCTTTTCATCCTGTTGAACATCAGTTTGGAAATCATTCCAAAATAAGAAGAAATTCCAGTCTACCTGTTTCTTATTTAATGATTCTTTGACAATAAGTGTGATCAGCCCTTGGTGAGACAACCTACTGACCACTTTGGTGGGCTTCACCTTGATTTTTATGGCCATTTTTGTGAGAGATTTGTGCAAGTAGAAAGGCAAATTGATGGGAGACCTGCCTGTGAAATGGTTCAATAGCTTGAACTGGTAAAACATGACTCAATTATACCTACCCTCACACGTTATGTAGGCAAAAATAGCTTTGAGCAAGGACTGCCATTTTGTCTCCAGATAAGACATAGGGATATCCTTTTTCCATATGATATTCTTGTGATGTGGTTGAAGGTATGACCTGAACTCTATATCGACTGGAACAATGGTTTTAAACTAGCATTCAGCAGTTCTTGGCAAACCAGTGACCTCTGCAATCAATGCTTCATCAACAATGAACTCTTCTTTGCCAATAATAGCCTTCCTACCATCATAAGATAGAGCAAAGACCTCTGATACCTGTTGGTGAAAACTCTGTAGCTTCTCACAATAGGTGAAACACCCTACTTCTTTGAAGAAATCACATATCTCAGGATGAGCCTCGATATACCAAGTTCCATCTAATTTGCTCCTCGGGACTGGTCCCGCCTTCTACATTTGCTCGTCCTTGATTGCGCCTGTCTTGAAAAATGACACACCTGTGGGCTAGGGGAGGCGAAAAGAACAATTTTAGGAGGGACCTCAGATCTGTGGTAAATTAATGGGCATGGGAATACGGATGACTTGGGTTATATGAGATAGACCAAATCTTTAACAAGTTATAGCCAGAAACTCAGGCTTGATTATCGCTGAAAAGCTTAGATTTAATGAAACAGAGAAGACTCAGGCTTTTGTGGCATTTGGATGATAGATGGAGTTGTAATATGCATAACAGAAAATTCGACCTTCATATGGTATAATGACAATGACTACAAACTCGGGTTTGATAATGAAATCAAAGGGATTTCATATCATAATTAAATGGGAATCATCATGAATATATCTCTAAGAACTTGAAGTTATGAAAGTCATGTGAATCATCAAGCATTTAAATGAAACAATCACTTCATAGATTTATGTGTTATACCAAGCTTTCCTTCGAAGTGACAAGTGGTAGTTTTAAAGTACTAAAGAGCATCAAATCCCTGATCAGATGTAATGATACCATCTTACCTCACAGATTCCTTCAATTTTCAGCAATTACCATATGATGATTGCACCAACTGACAGTCGAAATGTGTGAAAGCACGGGATTTTCTTTTTCCACCTAGAAACCTTTTCGGTGGTTAACTGGGATTTTGTTTTTCCCTTTTAACTACAGAAAGAGAAGGATTTCGGTGGTTAATGAGCACTTTTCAAGCCCACCTAAACCACCGAAACCTGAGATTCTCTCTTTTTCTTGACAAAACCAAATCTGATGTTTGTTCCAAGTTTATTTTACAGAAAATAGACTGTCTAACAAGCTTGAAAAAATTTAGAAATCAAATTTTTGGACTTTTCCCTATTACCTAAAATGGCAATTTTGACTATGCTAGTTTAGGATTTAATAACTGACTCCTACTCGGGGATGGAATCCTCCCAGTGAGGTTCCAAGAACAAGCAGACTTGTGCCTGTCCATTAACCTAAAAATTTTGCCACCAATCATTTACAATTTGTATTGTGTCAGTCCATTGGGATATGGAGTCATTTGGCCTAAGAAGCTTATCTTCGGACAACCTGTAGCCTGTTGTGCTTATTCAACCAATAACTAAAAACAATCTAAGTGCTCATCTGAAGAGCTTATTCTTCTGCCTATCCCTACTGCTAACCAAATCTAAAATTTGGTCAGGTAAACGCAGATTTCCATAACAACCATTTGAGAAACCTCAAAATCGTAATGCCTTTATCTCTATCACTGCTTAATACATAATAACTGAAACATATAAGAGGTAATAAATAATATTTTAGAAAGTCATACTCACCCGTGGAAATTGATGAATGAATGAAATCTAGAAATTTCATAGGGTCTAAAGTAAGTAATTCTATCAAATCGGCCATCAGGTCTCTAAAATCAAGCTCAAAAGCATTCTGATTCATGAAGAATGACTGCCCTTCCAAGAATGGCTCTCTGTTTGTAGATAGATGTCTTCCATGGAAGTCTTCTTGCTATCCCAACTGAGAACTGAGATTTTGTTGCTTGATTTCTTCACTGATATCAATACTGAATGTGGAATGTTCTTCCTCTGTCAAATGAAAATACAAACTCAACTGTTGATAAGAAACTTTATGTTCCTCCTCATATCTACTGAAATCTACCCCGGTCTGTAAATCAAAAAGCTGAGGGTTTCCCTTAGAATTTGCTACATATCTGTAACTATCATCTGCTAATGTGTCAATCTGATAATCATCTTTGGGGTTTTCAAAGGAGGCAATCTGATCTTTATGACAACATCTCTGATCATCTCTTTGCTGAAAAGTAGGACTAGATGAAATTTTAGTAGTCAACAATCCTTCCCAAGACTTTAAGTCTTCTTCCTCATCACCATATTTATCAAATATGGGAACATCAAGAACAATTTCTAATGATAGAGATGAAGATTCAAACATAGAGTCATTAGTAATAGGATCTTGAAATAGATTTGAAAAAATATCATTTTTTACCTCATCATGTTCATCCTTCTCATCTGACATCGACATGTAAGGTACATCAGGAGAAAAATAATCCTCTTGCTATCCTTCTTGGAGATTTGATATTTTCTGAAAATCTTGTTCTTCAAAGTTACTACCACTTCTCTTGATCTATAGATCTGAAAATTGTGGGCTAGCTTTACTTATTTCAATGGATATCTGACCAATAGAAAGTTGATCATTTCCATGTGTATCTAGAGAACATTCAGCTCCTTTATAATCCATTTCTATTTTATGTTGATGTGAAAGAACATCATCATGAAGATCATTAGAGATATGATGTAGATGATGAGGGAGATATTCTTCTCTATTTACATTTTCAACCTAAGAATGCAATTCATATTCTTCACAGCAATTATTGAATGCAAACTCATCTGAATAGTACCTTTTACAATGTTCAGTGAATACTTGGTGAAAATCCTTCAAGGATGAAATAATGGAAGGAGGTAAAGAAAAATACCATTGACGTGCATCACCATACAATGAAAACATGAACATGTTCATACGAACATGTTCATGTTGTAGATCTAATAGATCCATGCACTCATGAAACTCGAGGAGGTGTTCTGCAGGATTGTCTTCTTTGCTCTCTTTGAAGCTAGGCATAAAATATTCCCATTCTGACATATCAGGTACTGGATGTGGGAAACCAGGAATTGAAGAAAAATTGAGAGGTGCAAACCTCCAAGCCAAAAGAGCAGAAAACTCCACTGGTTCGATATGGAGAAAATCCTTGCTCGCAGGTTTGCTCCTTTTAATTTTTCTGCTATTCCTGGTTTTCCTAATGTTGTCCACTCTCCAAATGAATGGGGCAATTATTTTCCCATATTTGGAAAATGTGAAGAGGACAACCTTGCTCACCACCTCAGTGAGTTTCACAAACTCATGCGTCAGTGGGAGATACATCATGAAGATGTATTGCTGAATATGTTCATGTTCTCGTTAGCAGGGGATGCGCGTAGATGGTATCATTCTTTACCCCCTGCTAGCATTTCTTCACTCAGTGAGTTTCATGCATCTTTCACCACCCATTGTCAGAAGCTTTATCCCTTTGAGTTAATTTTTTATAATTGTTGTGAGGGATACAACAACTGTATACAAGATAGAGTTGCTTCTTACGTAGGCTATGAGGATGATCCTGATGACTTGGATCAGAAACCAGTCCTTTCTCATCCCCATTCATCTGCATCAGAGGAAGGTTATGAGAGTGAGGAAGACCCTGAGGAGGAGGAAGATGCTTTGGGTGAAGTTAGGGAATTGATAAAATCTCTCTCTGCCCAACTGGATAGGTGCGAAGCTGAACGATGTGCAGAGGATTTTCCAGTCCTTGAGGCAGATGTTCTTGGCATCTCTTTTGAAGAGGATATTGAAGATTTCATATCCGTAGAGACATTAGTTTATACCCCTGAGGAGCCTGCTGTCTCAGATTTAAAGAAAGAAGCCATTGGGGAAGAGCATTGTTCTCTTTTTCTTCACGAGATTTCCCATGATGTATTTACATTTGGGATTGAAAAGGAGGATCAGGAGATCGTTCCTTTTTTGCAATATGAATAATTTTGGTGCTCACCCATATTTAACGACTATTCAGTTGAGGAGCAGCAGAGCCCCACATCACAGATTGATGACCTGGGTAGTAGCCAGCCCGTGTATGACAGCTATGAATCAGGTTCTAAGCTGGACACCCAGAACTTCCAAGAGAAGACTGCAGAGCCTTCTCCTCTATTCACAAATGGAGGACAATGTGAGGAAATCAGTCCCCCTGAGCAGCAAATTGAGAAGCAGAGCTTTCCCACAGGTCCTATCTATGATGATTATGACTCTGACCCTTGGGAGAGCCAAGAAGAGGCACCAGAAGAACCAGAGGAGCAGTCGAAGATGCAGTTACAGACTGCACAGAGCCAGTTAGTGAGCAGCCACCACCTGAGATCAATCAGCCTATGTCAGCTATCCACCCACCTGTGCTTACCATGGATATTCAACCACACATCCACAACTGTGTAGAAGAGGAGGCTACCTGTCGCTAATTTTCTGGAGTTTGCCACTGGTCCTATGAGCCTGTGAAGGAATACATGGAGTTGCATTTCCTTCATAAATTGAAGCCACCCTATTTCATCTCAACTTCAGCCTGTAAGGAGGAGTTGAAGAGCGTAACCGTTATGTTGTCATGGTTACACCACCTGTTCGTAATCATCGACATAAGGAAGGAGATTCCATTCAGGAAGTTACTTGATTGGCTATGGTGGAAATTTGCTTTCACCTAGCCTCATGTAAAAATTATATTAGTATTAGGCTGTACATAAATAAGCTCCTTTGAGCATGTATGTTTGTTTTGTTCATTTTTACTTATCGGCATGTATTTTCAGCAGGCTGTTTCGAGCTTGAATCCATAGCCCAACAGAAAGGCGACTGGAACTGCATAAGTAGTTCTTAGAGCATCGCAGGGACGACTCTATCCCCCATGGAGCCTAATGTTAGCGATTATTTTTTTCATTAGGCGCAGATGCACCCAGGTCTGTAGGATGACTGGGAAACACCCAAGCACAGCAGCAGAAGGATTTCCTTCCCGGTTATGAGTCAAGTGAGCAGACAAGGTTTTGCTGTCAGCAGTCGAGATCCATCCATGAAGCAGATCAACAGTCGTCGAGATATTGGGGCTACCAAGTTACCCGACATATAACACCAAAGAAAGCCCTTATATTTCAAGGCTGAGTCTGGGTCATCCGATCCAGTGACGTGTGGCACAAGATCCGGCCGCATTGGCATTTCGACGTTCGGGAGTTCATGGGGTGAGTGTTTCGTGTTGTTCAAAACCCCGAACCCCGAAATGTTGATAGTGCCCAGGACCAGGCCCGTGGTTTTGACATCTGGTCGTAAAGGAGTAGGTCTGGAGGAGGGGTGCATATGTTTATGGAAAAGTCTCAGTTGTTCATCCTAAGGACGCGTGTCACAAGGTATGACCGCGTCGGCGTTTCGGCGGTCGGGAGTTCAAGGGAAAAGAGTTTTGTGTTGTTCAACATCGCGAAACCCCGAACCCCGATAGCCCCAAAAAGCATAGAAGCTGGGGCCCATGACTTCACGAAGCAATTTCAGCCGTCCATCAAAGAGGGACATGTGGTACGCGATTGGGCTCCATCGCCTCCTCGCCCTTCGCAACTTTCAAGAACGAGGACCAGTCTCCTCCCAGCTGCGAGACGCGAAGCGTCGAAATCATTCAGGACTTGGGCCCATAGTATTTCCGAAAGTGATCTCAGCCGTCTATCCTGCACGGACACGTGGTGAACGATTAGGCCCTATCTCCTCTTCACGCATCGTGACTTTGAAGAGTAAGGACTAGCTCCTTCCCATCCACGAGACGCGAAGCATCGAAGCTCCTGAGCATATCGTCTCGGCCACTCCCTGAGGAAGCAGTTAATGAAAATCAAGCAGGTAGATGAAACCTCAAATTGGGCCATAAATGGAAGGTATGGGAGGCATGGAGCAATCAGCCCGTGGTACCCTTGTGCGCAAGTCCCCCCTCTGCAAGAGCCATGCTGAGTTAAGGTGGCGTCTAACGAAGGATTTCCATCTGATTTTGACTGAAGGGATGCCACACCTTGGAGGTCCAACCACGCCTCTGTTGGGCGAATTTGGAGGATTATATGTAGGCATTTTTGCCATTTTTGTAAGCATCGATGGTAGAGCAAAGCTCCCAACTGTAAAGTTTCAACAACCGCTCTGGTTTCCTGGTTGTGCATCTGTATCTGAGATTTCTGGTTTTATGACAAACAGTTTCTTTACTCCGTCTATGTTTTCGTCCCATACTAGAGAGTTCATGACCGAATGATTCGCATGAATTGTTACAGTTATGTTATAATAAAGGATTTGTCGTTGCATTATTGTATTCCCTGGTCTTCTGTGTTTGAATATAAGAGGATCTTGTGTTTGGACGCTTTCTTCTCTAGTCTGTTATGAACCTAATGTTTATGACAGATCCTCGCACTCTTCTCATACAAGTCTTCCCCCTACTCACCCTTATTACAACTCACTGTTTGAAGTTTATCTAAGACCTCACTTGCTTATGCATGCCTGGCCTAGTTTCAAAGTTGAGATGATATTGTTCTGAGTTTACTTCCATCTGCTCACCCCTTTATAAACAAATCGTGACATTAAACTGATGGGCGTCGGGCTCTGCTCCTGCCGCAATCCAGGAGTGACTTCCGTCGCCAACATTTCTGGCGCCGTTGCCGGGGACGAAGTTGAAGATTTTCCCTAGGCAGAACGACATTGAGCCTCTAATTTTGAAGGTTCATTAGACATCAGAGCCTTTAAAGATTGCTACTGTGCACCTGGCAACTCCACTGCGGCGACTCCATTGTTTCCACATCACTGTTTCAACTGTGACTACTGTTAGCACACCTAAAAGTTGACCCTAAGGATCTTTCTCGAGAAGGTTTCAGCAGCTTCTTTCTCAGCCTGGGAAGCTTCCTGGGGTAGCGACAATGTTAAGATCTGGCCTTTGATGGTGAACAAGGACCAGACACACTTGAAGCTGCGCATCTTTCACCTGGAGAATCCATGATTCAAGGATCGATTGGCGACTCCACCGGTTCGATATGGAGAAAATCCTTGCTCGCAAGTTTGCTCCTTTTAATTTTTCTACTATTCCTGGTTTTCCTAATGTTGTCCCCTCTCCGAATGAATGGGGTGATTATTTGCCCATATTTGGAAAATGTGAAGAGGAAAACCCTGCTCAGCACCTCAATGAGTTTCACAAACTCATGCGTCAGTGGGAGATACATCATGAAGATGTATTAATGAAGATGTTCATGTTCTCATTAGCAGGGGATGCACGTAGATGGTATCATTCCTTACCCCCTGCTAGCATTTCTTCACTCAGTGAGTTTCATGCAGCTTTCACCGCCCATTGTCAAAAGCTTTATCCCTTTGAGTTAATTTTTTATAACTGTTGTGAGGGATACAACAACTATATACAAGATAGAGCTGCTTCTTACATAGGCTGTGAGGATGATCCTGATGAATTGGATCAGAAACCAGTCCTTTCTCATCCCCATTTGTCTGCATCAGAGGAAGGTTATGAGAGTGAGGAAGACCCTGAGGAGGAGGAAGATTCTTTGGGTGAAGTTAGGGAATTGATAAAATCTCTGTCTGCCCAACTGGATAGGTGGGAAGCTGAACGATGTGCAAAGGATTTTCCAGTCCTTGAGGCAGATGTTCTTAGCGGCTCTTTTGAAGAGGATATTGAAGATTTCATAGCCGTAGAGACATTATTTTATACCCCTGAGGAGCCTGCTGTCTCAGATTTAAAGAAAGAATCCATTGGGGAAGAGGATTGTTCTCTTTTTCTTCACGCGATTTCCCATGACGTATTTACATTTGGGATTGAAAAGGAGGATCTGGAGATCGTTCCTTTTTTGCAAGATGAAGAAGTTTGGTGCTCACCCAGCTTTAACGACTATTCAGTTGAGGAGCAGTAGAGCCCCACATCACAGATTGATGACCTGGGTAGTAGCCAGCCCGTGTATGACAGCTATGAATCAGGTTCTGAGCTGGACACCCAGAACTTCCAAGAGAAGACTGCAAAGCCTTCTCCTTTGTTCACAAATGAAGGACAATGTGAGGAAATCAGTCCCCCTGAGCAGCAAATTGAAAAGCAGAGCTTTCCCACAGGTCCTATCTATGATGATTATGACTCTGACACTTGGGAGAGCCAAGAAGAGGCACTAGAAGAACCAGAGGAGCAGTCGAAGATGCAGTTTACAGACTGTGCAGAGCCAGTCAGCGAGCAGCCACCGCCTGAGATCAATCAGCCTACGTTAGCTGTCCACCCACTTGTGGTTACCACGGATATTCAACCACACATCCACAACTATGTAGCAGAGGAGGCTGCCTGTCGCCAATTTTCTGGAGTTTGCCACTGGTCCTATGAGCGTGTGAAGGAATACATGGAGTTGCAATTCCTTCATAAATTGGAGCCACCCTATTTCATCTCAACTTCAGCCTGTAAGGAGGAGTTGAAGAGCGTAACCATTTTGCTGTCATGGTTACACCACATGTTCGTAATCATCGACAGAAGGAAGGAGCTTCCATTCAGGAAGTTACTTGATTGGCTATGGTGGAAATTTTCTTTCACCTAGCCTCATGTACAAAGTATATTAGTATTAGGATGTACATAAATAAGCTCCTTTGAGCATGTATGTTTGTTTTGTTTGTTTTTACTTATCGGCATGTATTTTCAGTCGACTGTTTCGAGCTTGACTCCATAGCCCAACAGAAAGGCGACTGGAATTGCAGAAGGAGTTCTTGGAGCATCACAGGGATGACTCTATCCCGCATGGAGCCTAATGTTAGCGATTATTTTTTTCATTAGTCACAGATGCACCTAGGTCTACAAGATGATCGAGAAACACCCAAGCACAGCAGTGGAAGGATTTCCTTCCCAATTATGAGTCAAGTGAGTGGACAAGGTTTTGTTGTTAGCAGTCAAGATCCATCCACGAAGCAGATCAGCGGACGTTGAGATATCGGGGCTACCAAGTTACTCGGCATATAACACCAAAGAAAGCCCTTATATTTCAAGGTTGAGTCTGGGTCGTCCGATCCAGTTACGTGTGGCGCAATATTTGGCCGCATTGGCATTTCAGCGTTCGGGAGTTCATGGGGTGAGAGTTTTGTGTTGTTCGAAAACCTGAACCTCGAAATGCTGATAGCGCCCAGGACCGGGCCTATGGTTTTGACATCTGGTCGTAAAGGAGCAGGTCTGGAGGAGGGGCGCTTATGTTTATGGAAAAGTCTCAGCCGTTCATCCTAAGGACGCGTGTCACAAGGTCTGACCGCGTCGGCGTTTCGGCGGTCTGGAGTTCAAGGGAAAAGAGTTTCGTGTTGTTCAACATTGCGAAACCCCGAACCCCGATATCCCCAAAAATCATAGAAGCTGGGGCCCGTGACTTCATGAAGCATTTTCAGTCGTCCATCAAAGAGGGACACGTGGTACGCGATTGGGCTCCATCGCCTCCTTGCCCTTCGCAACTTTGAAGAACGAGGACCAGCCTCCTCCCAGTTGCGAGACGCGAAGCACCGAAAGCATTCAGGACTCGGGCCCATAGTATCACTGAAAGTGATCTCATCCGTCTATCCCACACAGACACATGGTGCGCGATTAGGACCTATTGCCTCTTCGCGCATCGCGACTTTGAAGAGTAAGGACTAGCTCCTTCCCATCCACGAGACGCGAAGCACCGAAGCTCCTGAGAATATCGTCTTGGCCACTCCCTGAGGAAGTAGTTAATGAAAATCAAGAAGGTAGATGAAACCTTAGCTCGGGCCATAAATGGAAGGTATGGGAGGCCTGGAGGAATCAGCCCATGGTACCTTTGTGCGCAGGTCCTCCCCCTGCAAGAGCCATGCTGAGTTAAGGTGGCGTCTGATGAAGGATTTTCGTCTGAGTTTGACTGAAGGGATGCCATGCCTTGGAGGTCCAAGCACGCCTCTGTTGGGCGAATTTGGAGGAGTATATGTAGGCATTTTTTCCATTTTTGTAGGCATCGATGGTAGAGAAAAGCTCCCGACTGTAAAGTTTCAACAACCGCTATGGTTTCCTGGTTGTGCATCTGTATCTGAGATTTCTGGTTTTACGACAAACAGTTTCTTTACTCTGTCTATGTTTTTGTCCCATACCAGAGAGTTCATGACCGAATGATTCGCATGAATTGTTACAGTTATGTTATGATAAAGGATTTGTCGTTGCATTATTGTATTCCCTGGTCTTCTATGTTTGAATATAAGAGGATATTGTGTTTGGACGCTTTCTTCTCTAGTCTGTTATGAACCTGATGTTTACGACAGACCCTCACACTCTTCTCATACAATTCTTCCCCCTACTCACCCTTATTACAACTCACTGTTTGAAGTTTATCTAAGACCTCACTTGCTCATGCATGCCTGGCGTAGTTTCAGAGTTGAGATGATATTGTTCTGAGTTTACTTCCATCTGATCATCCCTTTATAAACAAATTGTGACATTAAACTGATGGACGTCGGTCTCTGCTCCTGCCGCAATCTAGGAGTGACTTCCGTCGCCAACACAACCTTTGTCTATCATCAAAGATCAAATCTATGTCGTCTCCCAAGGAAGCTGAGCTTCAATCTCCTCTCCCCGACAACAGCGCCAATTTGTTATCACTCCAAGAAACTTCTTTGGGGTTGTAGGCCAAATATGCTTGGTAACTCAAGAATATGGTAAATTTGGTATGCTTTGATCAATGGGATAACTCAATGGCTAATGAGAAGAACAACTTATCATGCATTCGAATAAGACAGTGCTTTTAGAAATCAATGATCAGACAGAGTAATTGAAATAGGATATGAAGAACACTAGTCTAGATAACCAAGTACAATAGTGTGTAGGGTCATACAAGATAGTAAGAATTCATTTAATTCAAGTTCATGAGCTTAATAAGAGGATAACAGTTCTTAGAAGATTAGCTAAACTGAAATAAAGTATAGAATAATGAAGTACATGAACAAATCTGATATTGACAGCAAAAGAAGAGTGTGATTCTATTATCAATATAAGAGTCTTAGTACAAGATAAAAATGTATCCAAGATTGAACCCTTGAGTTCATCTTCTATTTTCAGCTTTATAGCTTTTACATCACAGTATCTAGATCCTGAATTAATGGATCAGATTTACTAAATATAGAAAGTTAAGACAATATTTACAAAAAAATAGGGAAATATCCTCAAGATGAGGTCAATTCCACATATGATGGTCTTCAGAGGTAGTAGAGTCCTTGTGCAGTGCAGACTAGCCTCCCAAGGCTGATTGATGACTCTTCCAAGAGATAGAATTCAAATTTGCTGAGTTGTGCAAAAACCCTAATTTGTTGCCACCAAAATAGGTACCAAAACCAGCTTGGATACCTTTTCTAATCCTTATACACCAAAAATGGATCTTGAATCTGACTCTATAATTCAACATCTATCCATTACAAGTGTTTTCAAATGATTTGGATTAGTAAAACCTCAATTTGTGCAAAATTTCAACAAATCGGGCAGTGACAGGCTTTAGGCAGTTAACAGTGGTAAAAACTGGGTGCCTTAACTACCGAAAGCTCTGCTTTCGGTGGTTAATGAACACTTTTCAGGTCCGTCTAAACCATCTAAAGTAAATCTTTTTCCAAAACTACAAAACTGTAAAAATGTATTACCTTTCCGATTTGTTGAAGGTTTAGAGTGCCTTTAGTGATGTTCCTCCTTCTCTTATAGGACTAGAAACCTCCAGATGTTGTGTACCGGTCTCTGTTTCTTTTTCTAAAGAGGTGGCTATCTCGGCTAGGGTTTCCAAACTTGTATGATTCTAATCTTTAGGTTGGGATTCTTTTATCTTTAGCCTCAGAATTCTAAGCTGCCTGTACAGCTTCATATTCTCTTTTATTAGCTCCATGTTCCTGTCCTTGATTTTATCATGCTTTTCCTTGACATTTTGGTTAATGTTATAAAGTTATACATTTCTTTCAGTCAACTCTGCATTTGTTTTTTTAATTACTCTTTCTAAAACTTCCATCTCATAGATTTGTTTCAGAAGTTTATTGATTTTCTGAGTCCTTGATGCTTTAGTTTTGCTTGAAGAAGCTTCAATAATGGTTGACTGTGTTCACCTGGAGGATTTGGTGAGGGCAAGTTGGGATAATCTTCTACAACTTTCTCAGCCTCTTTGTCACCTTGTGTCTCTTTTGACTCCCACTCTGGCTCTGATTCATTGTATGGTAAGTTCAGAGGGTTATCTCCTTCAACAAGATCCTTGGTCTTCTCACCTTCTTTACCAAACTGTAATTTCCTTTTAGTTATTTTCCTTTTGGCAGAGGATGGTTTTGTTGGCTCTCTTGGAGGTGAGATAGCCCTCCTCTTTCTTTGACTACTCTTAGGAGTAATAAATTTCTTGGCAGCAGACTTCTTACCCTTTTCATCCTGTTGAACATTAGCTTGGAAATCATTCCAAAATAAGAAGTAATTCTAGTCTACCTGTTTTTTCCTTAATGATTCTTTGATAATAAGTGTTATCAGCCCCTAGTGAGACAACCTACTGGCCACTTTGGTGGTCTTCACCTTGATTTGTCTGGCCATTTTTGTGAGAGCTTTATGCAGGTAGAAAGGCAAATTGATGGGAGACCTGCCTGTGAAATGGTTCAATAGCTTGAAGTGGTAAAACATGACTCGATTATACCTACCCTCACACGTTATCTAGGAAAAAATAGCTTTGAGCAGGGACTGCCATTTTGTCTCCAAATAAGACATAGGGATATCCTTTTTCCATATGAGAGTCTTGTGTTGTGGTTGAAGGTATGACCTGAACTCTATATCGACTGGAACAATGGTTTTAAGCCAACATTCAATGGTTCTTGGCAAACTAGTGACCTATGCAATCAATGCTTCATCAACAATGATCTCTTATTTGCCAAGAATAGCCTTCCTACCATCATAAGATAGAGCAAAGACCTCTGATACCTATTGGTGAAAACTCTGTAGCTTCTCACAATAGGTGAAACACCCTACTTCTTTGAAGAAATCACATATCTCAGAATGAGCCCTAAGATACCAAGTTCCATCTATTTCGGTCCTCAGGAATGGTCCCGCCTTCTGCATTTGCCCGACCTTGATTGCGCCTATCTTGCAAAATGACACACCTGTGGGCTAGGGGAGACAACATGCACAATTTCAGGAGGGAACTCAGATCTGTGGCAAATTAATGGGCATGGGAATAGGGATGACTTGGGTTATATGAGGTAGACCAAATCTTTAACAAGTTATAGCCAGAAACTCAAGCTTGATTATATCTCAAAAACTCAGATTTAATGAAACAGAGAAGAATCAGGCTTTTGTGGCATTTGGATGATAGATGGATTTGTAATATACATAAAAGAAAACTCGACCTTCATATGGTATAATGACAATGACCGCAAACTTGGGTTTGATAACGAAATCAAAGGGATTTCATATCATAATTAAATGGGAATAATCATGAATATATCTCTCGGAACTTGAAGTTATGAAAGTCATGTGAATCATCAACCATTTAAACGAAACAATCACTTCATAGATTTATGTGTTATACCAATCTTTCCTTCGAAGTAACAAGTGGTAGTTTGAAAGTACTAAAGAGCATAAAAACCAAGATCAAATGTAATGATACCATCTTACCTCACTGATTCCTTCAATTTTCGGCAGTTACCATTTGATGATTGCACCAACTGACAATTGAAACGTGTGAAAGCACGAGCTTTTCTTTTTCCACGTAGAAACCTTTTTAGTGGTTAACTGGGATTTTTTTTTTCCCTTTTAACTACCAAAATAGAAGACTTTAGGTGGTTAATGAGCGCTTTTCAAGCTCACCTAAACCACCAAAACCTAAGATTCTCTCTTTTTCTTGACAAAACCAAATCCGATGTTTGTTCCAAGTTTATTTTATAGAAAATAGACTGTCTAACAAGCTTGAAAAAATTTAGAAATAAATTTTTGAACTTTTCCCTATCACCTAAAATGACAATTTTGACTATGCTAGTTTAGGACATAACGCTAGGGAAAACACCCTCGATCAACAATGTCTGTTAACAGGTTGGATGAACCAGTCTCCATCAATGTGGATATAATTACATTCATCACAGAACTACCATCAAATGGTGAGAATCCCACGTAGTACCTAGATGATAAAACCAAGAAAAAGTCCCTTGCATAAGAGATGAAGAATACTTATGGGATGGAAAGGGGCTCACGCGGTATCATTATAAAATGGATCAATGATGTAGCCACTAGGATGGAAACAAAATTGATTGCATGCAAACTCCTTCGCAAATTCCATAAGGAGTAGGTCCCTACCGAGGTTGTCGCAGCGACGACATAGTGCACAAATGGTACCATGCTCATCTAGGCCCCATACTTACTAAATATATTCCTAGAAGACTGTAAGGATGCACAAGACTTGGGAATAGAGTTTCACTATTCCTGGCTCATTATCTTGATAGTGTTAAGTGGATGGAAACATCCTCCCTACTCATATTTTTGTGATAGAGTAGGATGGTGTCTCCCAGCATTGTATACATCATTGGGAAGAACTTCAGATTCCAAGAGGAGAAGTGGTAATTCCAACACTTTTTCTTGGTATCTTAGGGACATATAAGATAACATATCCAACACATGGAGGATAACTCTGGAAGTGGTCATGCAGTACCAAGGGATAGCCAAATTTAAATCTGCGCGACACAACATGTGGATCCAATCACAAAGGGATCCAGAGAAAGAATGGTTACAACTTTTATTCTACATTAGCGCAGAGGAATTTGAATGGGAAATGAGAGATAGACAGGATGACTAGAAAATCCCAAGAATCACCAAGGATATGCCAAAATGGAAAGAAGTTGAAGTAGGGTCATCCAAGACATCTACAAGAGGAAGCATTGTGACTAAGAAATCAACACAACAGGGGAAGCCCGATCAAAAGCCAGTGCCACAAAAGAAGGGAAGCACCCAAAAGAAGGATGTGTAGATAGGAAAGAAGGATAATTCCCCAATGTAGGAAGAATAAGGAAGGGGGGACACAGACACAATGACCCAAATTTCCAATCATATGTATAGGTGGGCTACGTAATAAGGCCAAGGCCCACAAATAGATCCAAAAATACACAATCACCGAGGATGATGTCGATATTGTCACAGAGAGGGTAAAGGACCATGCACTGGAGGAATTTGAGGAAGCAGAGAACCAAAGAGGAAGGATAAGGAACGATTTGGCTAACATTAATCAGGTTCTATAACAGATACAAGAAAACCAAACACAATATAGGGGAGCAGAACTGATCCCCTGACCAACAGAAGAAATTGGAAAAACTGCGCAGAATGAAGAAGACACAATTCAACTCATAGCGCAAGCAAGTCCAAGCTTCCAGATAACAACAAACATGATGCAGGTCGATGAGGCCATAGCATAGACACCACCTAAATACCTGGTGGAGGTACATTTGGTATTCACTAACATACCAACAAATGCACTATACAAGGTACACGTTAGTGTTGCACAAGAAGTGCAATCGTAAGCCATAGAAGATGCGACAAAATTGCAAGTAACCAAAGACGGCAAGGATGAAATGGAAATTGTGATAAAATGGGTAATGATGGAGACACAGGAGGAGAAGCAGCTTGTAGATAAATTGGAGTAGAAGTTGAAGGAATTATTCACAAAAAATCTAGGCAACCCACACGAAGCCACGAGCAGTGTTTAAGAACATATTTAAATCATCACGCAAATACTTGAAGACTATAAAAAGGATATTGATGATCTCAAAGAAAATCTAACACCAACCACCCCTCCCAAAGTCACAGTTGAAAGGGACCAACAGGTATCTTTGCAAGTAGAAATGATGGATAAAGAAGCCAGAAAGGTCACAAAATGTTTTGATGGGATCGTGCAACTATGGACAATGTTGGAGGAAGATGACTGTTGATCCCCGGTTTTGACCATGATCTTTGCCTATACTATATACCACAGACCTCCAATTATATGCCAGTACCACTCTTTTGACCTCATTTTGACATAATCAACACCTCTTTATCATTCAAAAGGGTCACCTAAGGTATCTTTGCATTTCAA
>JASDQU010104621.1:531212-545194 GCA_032191745.1 Picea mariana | reverse complement strand
ATACTTTAATTTGATAATGAGACTGATATCGCCTGGGTTAGGTACCATTGCTATTCTTGGAACAGGATGCCGGTACCAGGTACCAACTCGCACCGTGGAGGTACCAGTGGAGCCGTTCGAGAGTTGTGCATTATGGTGTGCGTTATGGTTCGAATGAAGGACAGAAAGGTTCACAGGCCAACTGGAGTCATCGTCACAGGGTGCTCGAAGGCCTAATGATGAAATTGGATCGATTACTCTTCAGCGTTCACACTTCGTGACACTACGTGTCACGAAGTTGTGAAAGACGTTTTCAGTTTGATTCCACGATTATTCTCGGATCAGGGATCCATTTGTTTGAGGCATCTTTGCTATTCGACTGTTATGAACAATGAGACTTCTATTAAAACCTGGGATCACTACTGAGAATGGGTTACGACTATTACTACTATTACTGCTGTTACTATTACTGTTGTCGTTTGGATTATGCTATGAACTTATGTCTTGAATACAAACTGTTGTTGATATATTTTGACTGTCATGTGATCTGAATATTGTTTTGATGAGTTAATGAAGCGTGGAGTTACATTGTATTTGCATCGTATGATCTAGTCGGCTCTGGTCGTTTTCCACAGCGTTGTACCGTTTGGTTGGGCCCGCCAAACCGGTGCAAGCCGTTGTTTCATTTGCAATAGATTTAGTTTGTGCTGTTATAGCTTTAGTTCATTTCGATATTTTATAGCTCACATCTGAGGTAGCTTAGCATTCACAGATTTCGTTTCAGTTTATCATAGTTTCAATTCATCACAGTGTGTGAATGTTTTCTTACATGAAACTTTAAAAGTTTCAGGACTGTGTTTGTTTGTTCCTCAATTAAACCATTACAACGCACTATTATCTTTGACATTGTTGAATATCGAACACAGGACTAATGCCTGTAGGGTTAGCATATGCATATGGTTGTTTGGTTTTCACTTGCACTTCGAACATAACTCAGAATTAGCATGCACTTTGCTTTATCAGACAGTAGTTTCCTTGCGTGTTTAGAACAGTTAGGTTACAGTTAGAACAAAAGGAGCTCCTGGTACCAGTTAGTGGTATAACACTCTGTTTTCCTGCAGATAGAATAAATTGATTTTTGCTGCTTAGAATGAATGCAGTTTCGACAATACCCTGTGTGTCATGACTTAAACGAAAATGATGATGGTATATGATTGAACATAGAGGTAGAATGATTTTGTAGAACCACACTTTTGAATAGAAATAGCAGTACCAGCATTCGAGCACAAGACTGTCTTTTTCTGTTTATGACTTGGTAGGAAATGCTCAGTTTCAAGTTAGTTATTAGAATTCAAGTTCTCAGAATAGGTGTGTGTTTTATTTTTAGAATAGAATTCAAATAAAGACTAGACACTTGCCTGCACATTCTGTGTATCAGCTCGAAGTTTACAAACCCTGATTTGACAATTTAGTGTATCAGGTCACTTAAAAGCTTCAATTTAGCAGCATGACAATGACAGGGTCCAACAACTATACCATCAAGAGGAGGAAATCAACACTGAAATCTAGGAGTTGAAGCAACAAAAAAATGCCATGAGCAATACAGATCGGTTGAACGGTGCACAGGATATGAATACCCTGCAGACGAAATTGAAGACTGCACAAAATACCAAGCATGCCAGGAAAGCCCAGTTGGAACCTCTCCAGGAGCAAGCAGTGAACATAATTGTGGAATTGGAGGAGGAGAAGACAATAATGGCTCAAGATCATACCGAGAGCACAAATTCTCTCAAGGAACATATCATAGCGCAAAGAGTATAATATCTTATAGATAAAGTTGCGCAAGCAAAATCAAAAAGGGAAAAATTAGAAGGAAAGTTTCATAGCTTGGCAGAGGCCATTCAGGGAGTGCGCACCACCTGAGTGGCTTGGGATGAGCCACATGTGAATGTTGGGGGCTTGTTGGGTGCAAGACTATTTTGAGAAGGAAGTTTATTTTGGGCGTAGGCCTATTTTTGGAGAAGGATCTATTTTGAGGAAAGACCTAAGCATTGGAAAGAAAGACCTATTTTTGGAGCACAAGCAATAGGTGGAAAGAAAGAAGCATGCAGAAAAAGAATGAAAAACAATATGCAAGAGGAAAAGAAATGTGGCACGAAGGAAGGAAAGCCTAACCATGATAGGGTTAGGGTTTTCTATAAGGATTGTAAAGACTATAAGCCTGTAGAATAGTATAAATAATAAACTAGGAGGTCTATAAAGGGGGATTTCAGTTAAGGAAAGAAGAGGATGATATCACTTTGCAGGATTGTCGATTGTAATAGGTTGGTAGAAGATTCAATAAAGGGAGATTTTCGAGGGTTAGGTCACAGGTTGAGGAGCTTGGTGTGATCTAGAATACCTCATAGAGGGTTCCCACCCTCAATATTGATTGTAATACTGAATATGTAATGCGCATAGTGTGATATTTTGTAGCAAAATAAATAAAATAGCATAGAGCCAGATAATTGTGGACGTATCCCTAGAAAGGGGTGAACCATAATAAACTTGTGTGTTATGTGAAATTGTAAATGAATGGTTACTTTATGTTGATTATTAGCTTATGAATGAATGGATAAACTAGAATTAACAGCATGCATGCATAGGTTTAACGATTAATGAATCATACAATACTTGAATATTTAATGAAGGTAATGCATGAAGAAGAAACAACACAATCCCAAATCCCCACTCATTCCTAGACTACAAGCACTTGAGCATTGTAGTCACCCATAAAACCTATCTCAGGTGAGACTGTGTTATGCACCCTATGCATGATGTTTCCTTATGTTTTACCAGGAAGGATGATAGTTTTTTACGGATTTGTTGGAAGTCTGTTGAGATCCAAGACTGGGTCAAATAAAGAAGAGGTAAGAGGAATACCCTCAACCAACACTGATAGACAACCAAGGTAGTGTACCTATTTCTAGAGCTACTGTACCAGGAAGAAATTCCAAACCATAACCAAAGAGAAATTCCAAGCCAAAATTGAAATGTCAGTTGTAGCAGCTGCAGCTGCAGCTCCTCTCCAGACTTGTGCACCATTGGTCTTATGCAGTTGTGAGAGAGAGTGTGAAAAATGAGCTCTAGCACCCTATTATTTATAGTCCTCCAAGTGACCTAACTAGGATGACTTGTACTTCTGGAGGCTAATAACTTAATAATATTTATTCTCTTGAGCATACTTGTCTCTTAGGGTTATTAACCAACATTTTAGGGTTTCTCTTGCTTCCCGAAATATTATAGTCTCGTCAGGGTTACATGTAGATTTTAATACCTCATGCAACTACCATAATATCAACACTCCATCATACCTAGGGAGTTATTAAAGGCAATTGTCTTCAGCACAAACAAACCATTCAATTGGTAGCATCATCATAGCCACACAAGCTATCTCATGGTCAAATCATGAGCACCATCATCACTATCAGTATCATCTGATAGAATCAAATGCATCATCTCTCAAAGACATACTTCATCTAATTAATCAGGCATGATGTTGAATAAGTCACTCACTCCACAGAGTGATACAAGAATCATTCTTCTAATCTAGACATACATCCTAGAAGAATGATTGTCGTGGTCCATTTTCCATAGGGAGAATTTATGTCCATCAACATACTGACTATCCATCTAGGTTGAAATCATATCCAACACTAGTGATAGTCTCCATGGAAATCATGTCAATGCCATCCAATAGAACACAACTATGTATATCCATAGTAGTACACAACTACTACCCAGTGGTACACAACCACTCTAGTAGCACATGACTACTAACCAGTGACACAAAGTCACTACCACTGGATCAAATCCACCAAAGTAGCATACAACTATTGTCTAGAGACATACAGTCTCCACAACAATCATATCATATGATATCAACCTGTATAAAACAATATCATGATATAAATTGAGTCATCTGGGCCATTCTTCCACTCACATATGTGAGATATGAAAGAGCATCTTCCCTTATAAATTAAACATCAACCATGGGTTATTTTGACTATTCTTCTCAAGCATAGAAGAATAAATGTCCCTGATTTATGAGCCTAGACCATTCACCTAACTGGGCCATTCCTCTGGCACTAATCATAGTAAAACCTAGAAAGAATGAGTCTTCCCTAGGGAATGTTTATTCCTAATTGCTGAACCTAGAACATTCACCTCACTAGGCCATTCCTCTGACACTAATCACAGTGAAACCTATAGAGAATGAGTCTTCCCTAGGGAATGACTATCTAAACCATTTTCTAAGGAAACGACTATCTTGCACCAACCTCCAAAACATACCATTCTTCAAAATTGCTCACAACTGTGAACTTCAAAAGAATGAATGCCTGACGAGGAAAAACATTCTTGTTGACTACTACTCAGAGTGACTACCAAGAAGAATGATTTTCCTAGACCATTACCCTATATTTTCCACAAGGGGAATCACTATCTATGGTACATCAACAATTTATCGAACCATGTTCATTATGAAAATGAATTTTCGATATGGACCATTTTCCAAACTGTAAAATGAATGTCCTTTAGAAATCTCTAACCACTTTCCGTACTGGACAGGAACTTCCCATCCTGGACCATTTTCCGAAATGGAAAATATCTATCCATCAATAAAAAATATATCAGTGCTCCCTCCCAAACTGGGAGTAATCACTTCCTTTTCTAATAAGGAAGTCATATCCACGAGCCCTAGCTTGTCTCTTAAGTACACAAACTTTTCATCTTGGACAAAGGCTTTACCAAAATGTCTGCTATCTTCTCATCTATGGAGACATATTGGAGAACGAATTCTCTCTTATGGAATTTATCATAGAGAATATAATTCTTGATCTCAATGTACTTTGACATGTCATGGAACACTGGTTTCTCTGAAATATTCCCATAACTATTTACAATATATCATTTTTGAATTCAGCATCTGATCAGACTGTCCAAAAACCAACTTACGGAGCCACATTTCTTCTCTACAATCATCACAAGCTGCAATATACTATGCTTCTAGAGTATTGAGTGCAACGGACTTATGTTTCTTGCTATCCCATGACATCGTGGCAAAGCTCAAACTGAAATATATCCAAGTATCACTTCTTATGTCATCGAAAGTTATCGCCACACTTATTCTGTATATGAGATACTTTGCATCAATTTGATTGAATCCATACAAGGTCTTCTTCCATTTTCATACATGGGTCTCTTTTTGGAATACTAAAAAAACTTGAGATTTCTCTACATAAGCTACTTTCTCAATTTGATTTATTGGGAAGAACATTTTTTTACATGTAAATTTTAATCCATGGATATTGCAAGAGGTGTCTCTAGTTTATTGGAACAAGTTTTTGTCATAGTCTTCTCCTTCCTTCTGGAAGAACCTCTAGTTCTGAATCTCGCAATGATTTCCATTCATAGGTATTTTTCACAATTTATTACATACATTGTTCTTCATCACAACTTCTATTTCTTATGTTTGATTGCTTCTAGTGGGTTCAAACCATGTTGGTAGTCTTATGATTCTTTCTATAATAACTGGTTGTTCTAGATTTTCCTTCTTTCTTTGAATATTCATGTTCTTACTCATGTTCCTCTTTAGATTTTTGGGTCCATGGAGTCTTCTATAGATTCCATGCCCTTCCTTCTTGAATATTCCAACTTCTTCCTTTCATCATAGGAACATGGATGTATATGGACAACCAAGGATACTTAAGACTTCTTTTCGAAGAAGACCTCTTCTAAAGTCAAACTGAACACGTGTTGCTTGTCATGGATGCTACTTATAATGAAGAACATGGACAGATAATTCATAGTCTTCACGAGTTCTTTAATGGATCACATCATTGAGGATTAGCTCCCTCCTAATCCCAGCTACATGCATGAATGAGCAGTATGCATTCTCATCTTTTTGAATTCTACAATCAGCTCCCTTAATCTGAGAGAGCCCATGCTTTTGTCTGCATCCTTATTTCTTTCTGTAAAGTGTCACATGTCTATTCTAGTTTCCTCTTAATTACTGGCTTCTTTCAGATTTGAATCCTTTTGGGTCTCTTCAAGTTTGATAATAATTTTTTCTTATATGGAACTTGTTACTTATATAATAGATTCCTCAGGAATTTACCAATGTACTTCATCTTCTTGTATTCAATCCTTATCTTATTATTGTTTCATAGTTATTGTTTAACTGACCATATTTTCTTCTAAGAAATAGATACGCATGATATGTAAAGGAACTATGTACAAATGGTATGTACAAGAACTATGTTATAAAATAATATTGTTACCTTGACTAGAAGAAGATGTTTGTTTTATCCTCCTTGGCTTTCTTTGAGAGTTCCCTTTCTTCAGAAACTGTTTCTCCATCTCTTTACTTCCTTTTCTTTAACTCAGGACAATGGTTCCTATAGTGACCATATTTTCAACAGTTGAAGCATTGTATTTTTGACATATCCTTTTCTTGATTTGGTTTCTTCCTTAGGCCAAAATTCCTCTTATTATTGGAATTCTTGAATTTTTTTGTGAAGTCTTGATAATCATATTTCTTTTGGGATTTATCTTTTGCGTTAATCCTTTATTCTTTTTGTGCACAACAAGTCCAAATTTCTTCAAATGTGGGATAATCCTTTCCTATGTTCATGCTTGCGAAAAATGAATCCCATGTCTTGGGAAGGACATTGAGTACTATATTTACCCGTTCCTTTTCTGAAATGACTTATTCGATAGATTCTAGTTGATATCTTAATTGAGATACTATCACAAAGTATGATGTTATGCTATCATCATCATTCATTTTCATTGCATAGATCTCATTCTTCAGACTCATTATTGTCCGATGTTTCTGATTGAGAAGAGGTTAGTTAGGGCATCGTACATCTTCTTAAATGAGTTAAGATGAGAGATATAGGGTATCAAGTGGTATTTTATAGAGTCCACTATGATACTCATAGCGTTGATGTCATTTTCCTTGAACTTCTCCATAACTTCAATGTTCTGACGTTCCTTCTCTTTTCCTGCTTCAAACTGTGGTTCCATGATCTTGCCTTTCATGATATCCAACACTTTATTCTTGGAAAGGATGAGGTCAATCCTTGGCTTCCATGCTCTCAAGTTAGAATTCTCTTCTAACTTGTTTTCTGACTTCATAAATCAAGTCATGACTGCTTTGAATTGGTCAACCTTTGACATTGACCAAAAATTCAAACTTGATGTCTTAGCTTGCTGGGAGTACTAGGAGGTGTGCTAGGCTAGGGCGCACTAGGATATCTAGGAATTAGGTCAATCTCTTCACTTAAGGTTCCTTAACAAGAGGGTTATGGTTTCTTTGTTGTAGCAAAATGTTAATTGCAACTGTAATTGTAACTGAGAAAATCCTCCCAACATATCTTCCAGCAATTAGACTATCTGAAGATAGTGTGGGCCCATAAGCTATTAGAATAATAGGTGTGCTTATTTCACCATAGACAATATAGCAATATTTTCACCCAACCATAGGCATAAAGGACACCCCCGAGCACTTTAACCTTGACGGAGAGAATAATTATGGAAGCAAACCCGAGAACCGATAGCCAACTAAGGTAGCATACCCCTCTATAGAGCTAGCATACTAGGAATAAATCCCAAACCATAACCAAAGAGAAAGTCCAAGAAAAAACTGAAATGTCAGTTGTAGCAGCTGCAACTGTAACTCTTCTCTAGACTTGCACACCACTGGTCTTATGCAATTGTGAGAGAGAGTGTGACAAATGAGCTCTAGCGCCCTCTTATTTATAGTCTTCCAAGTGACCTAACTGGGTAGACTTATACTTTTGGAGGCTAATAGCTCAATAATAACTATACTCTTGAGCCAACTTCTCTCCTAGGGTTATTATCCAACATTTTATGGTTTCTCTTGCTTCCCAAAATATTCTAGTCTCACCAGGGTTACATGTAGAGGTTAATACCTCCCACAGCTACCATAATATCAACAGTCTGAAGGGTATCAGACCATTCTCCATCATAAATATAGTTCTCATAATGAGATGATATACAAATTATATTTCTCTTTTGATAAACCCTTCCCAATAGTGCTATCAAAAAACATTATGTTGAAATCCTTACCATCGAAGGGGTTTTACACCTCTTTGATTTGACTTCAATGGAATCCTTTCGATAGTTTTGTTTCGATAGCATGCCAATCCCAATATGCCATAAATCGATTTCCTTATGTCTACATGTCAAACCTCTATTGGTCTCAAATAAATATTGAAAGCATTGAGAAATGGATGTATGAGAGTGGATCCCTCATTTAACAATTAAAATTATGTGGTGGAGAATAGTTGGCTATGTTGCTTGATCTTATCCAAATACCTAAACCTCCTTGCGGGTAATACACTATTTATGTAGAAATGATTTTTGAGGCTGGAATATTCTTTGTCAATACCTCTCCATCCAAACATAGAGAAAACGTAACCCTCCATCTCCAATGGAGGTTCTCTCTGATAGAACCATCGGATTCATATTTTCATCATAGCTCTCCTCTCTAATGAGTGCCCTTTTTGATAGCGTGTTAGTGAACAACATATAATGAAAAATATTGGCACAATTTATAACATCTCTTTCCAAGCACAATTCTCCATGAAAAAATGGAATATTCCCTCAATACCTTCCCATTGGAATGAAGAATAACCATGTACATTCCCCTCTCTGATGGTACCTCCTTCCGATAGCATTATCGGGGAAATTTTTCATGTTTGATCTCCATATTGATATACATAAGATACACGAATATGAGGTCATTTGTAACTCCAAAAAGCATTAATATAGTCACATTCATTCACCAAGACACAAATTGTCTTCCGTTAATAATTAATTACAGAAGGTTTGGGGATAATTACAAATACATAAAACATTTTTACCCTTAATAATGCCCCATTCATATTCTGTGAACTTCTAAATTTTTTGATGTGAATAGACTTATTTCAAGCTAACCTCATACTTCTTCAGAATCCTAGAACAATAAGTGTGTGGGTAAATTTATTTTCTTTATTCATACTATTGTATTAAGCTGGCAGACTTCTGTGGGTTTTCCTTTATTGAAAAAAGTTAGAACAACATTATTTCTTGTCCACAAACCAAGAGAGGAAATAACCCAATGGCCAATATACCATCGTCTGTAGTTGATTTAGGTGATATCCTAGAAAAATACACCAGTTACCACAATGGGGTGATTCATTGTCCCTTGTATGATTAAATTTATTAAATCTTCAATGGAGAATATTTCTCGCCTGAGGAGAAAAAACTTGGAAGTCCATCAGAATAGTGAAAAGAGTTTCATTCACATCATAGTTTTTTGCTCGATGTTGTTCCCCTAAAATGATGCATCAAGATGGTGCCTAGTGCATATTGACAAGGAAACAATTTCAATCACGATCAAAAACATATATCCTCTCTCAAGTCAAAGGATATAAGACTTTGATACCACCTCCCAAGACCTATGTGTTATATTCTAAAAATTCCTTACCTATGCATACAATACATTGACCTTTCCACTTACATACTTTTCCAAAATACTACTCAGGCTTCTTCTTAAAAAACCATTTTTTGGAAAATGTACATGCCTTGTTGAACTAATAGCCCGCATACACACACATGTTGCATACTAGTTAGCTCGTGTTCATACACGGGCTGCATACTATTTATCCCATGTTTACCTCCAAAAATTGCAAAAAATATAAAATTGCAAGGAATTCGGCGGAGTTTACAGGCTATCGAGGGTTTCCTAACCATTTTACCCCTTGTATCCCATACCCAAACTAGATGACCATCATTTTCACATATTAAAAGAGGTCTTGGGGTGTCATTTGACAAGACAAGTAAGAGAATAAGAAAACTCTACCAAAATCCCTTCCCCTTCTTAGCCCAAGTTTTTCATCCTATTCTGAGATTTGGCCTCAACCTTCCCATCCATCTCTTTCTCCTTATACAACCCTTTATCCTTTCCAAAGTGATAATTTGGTTGTGAGAAGAAAGCGTGGGATTGATGCACTTGGAGCAACGGTAGAGGATCCTAGACCTGGTTCATGGAGCGATTACTGACAAAGGTTGTAATCATTTTTGTATTGAAACTTAATAAAAGAGTTCATTCTTGTCCCAAAATATTATCTGTATATGATTGTATTGATTTATTCATTTATGTTTATATCTAAACCTTGAAAGTGATAACTAGAGAGTGCATGTGTTGTAGCATTGTTTTCCTAAGCTTTTGCAGGTCAACTTTGGGAGGAGACCCGCAATCTAGGAAGCTACAAAGGTGAAAGAGGTATACATCAGCCGCAAGGACTAAAGGTGCACCCATTGACATTCTTTCCTCTCTCTTGTCATTCATTTTAGATAGTTTTGGGGTAGCTTAAGGATAGAACAATTATTTAAGGGAAGTTGACACTCTTCCTGTACCTAGACCCAATATAGGGGGATTTTCCCCATAGCATAATTGGTGACTCCACTCGGGAGTATCTCTAGGGTATTAGTGGGAGATTTTGGTTTGATTCAGTTTTTTTCAGTTTCATTTTTAGTTTTCTAGGTTTACTAAGTTAGTTTAGGGTCTCTGGTAACCTTCCAAGTGCCTACCAGCCTTCCTTGCCCACTCAGTTTTCTAGGCCTTTTTTCTTTTTTAAAATTTTTAGAGGTGTATGCATCCTAGCCTCTGTTTAGCCAACATACATACACAATATGCACAGTATACAACCCGCGTACATACATATGCTACTTGTGAACAGACCACGTCTCTATGTTTTGGAAGGTTTTTTTTTTTTTAAAAGAGCTTTTTTTCCTAACAAGAAGCTTTGTGATTCTCAGGCCTTCTTGAACTATTTAGGGTCTTTCTTAGTGGTCTTTGGTTGGGTCAAAGTTTTAGTTTAACTTTCTCTTTGTAACAACCCCTGTTGTTTCTTTATTTTCTTTTGTTTTCCTTAGAGGTTTAGAGTCATCCTACAAGTGTTAGATCCTCCTATGGATTCTACTGAATCCATGTGTTCAGGCAGTGGTTTAGGGTTTTTATGAGTCTTGGGTTTTATTTTCTCTTTATTCGGTTTATTCCTTGAAGAACAAAAAAGATATTTTACTTTTGTTTTTCTTTTCTAAGCATTTCAAAATATAAAAATAAAATATTGCATTGAATTATGCTTTCAGTTTGGTAATTGTAGCATAGGTTGTCTTTTTACAAAGCAAAAGAGTCATTTTTGAAAGTTCATTTCTTTCTATTTCCATAAAATTTTAGTAGTTTGCATCGTAAAACGAAAATCTCATTCTAGGAAAGTTTTTGTATTATAGGATTGTTGTGTCTGTTTCATCACTTAGGTGAGCAAAACAAGGGAACTTGCATGTCTAGTTGGGCCTTCTAGAAAATACAGAGGTTAGTGCATGGATTAAACAAGCCCAACACATGAAATAAACAAGTAAACAAACTAAAACAACTAAGGAAATAAAAACTAAAATGCATACAAAAATTAGAACAAAAAACAATCAACCAATGACCAAGATTATGCCACCAATGGATATCTATATTAGTTGGAAAAACACTGTAGAGAAAAATGAGGACTTATGGGTCCCCTCTTCCTCCTTAGGAGGGATATTGAGTTCCCTAATGGGGAGCTCTTCTTACAATGGTTAAAAACAATGGCAAATGATAAAGAAATCAATGCCTATTCCCTCAAGAGGTGAGTGGAATGGCCTATTTAAATGTTGCTAGAATGATCCATGGAGAAAAGTGGATTTTCAAGGGAGGATTGAGGCAACATAACAATACTATGAAAATATTGATTTCTTAGTGCACCCATGGCCTACATTTATATCATTTCTTCAAGAAAATATTCAACTGGTTCTTCATATGAACAAGGGTCCCTTTAGGGCACCTTTTGGTCCTTGACCAGCCCCCTATTCGGATTTATGTCAGATATAAAGGTCAAATCAAGTTGGGATCTATTCCATAAGTGGTTGAGGGGACAAAAAGAACCATAAATGCATCATTCATAGGATTGTGCAACGTTTCTCGTACATAGTCGTGTATATGGTGCATTGTGCGCTGTACGGGATTCTTTGGGCCACGCACTGTGCGCGCGCATCCTTTAATGAGTTTTCACATGTCAATTTTTTCCCAATTGTATAGTTTTTTCCTTTTGGAAATGCATTTTGATGCTACAGGTGAACTAATAGTTGTTTGGAATTGTTGTATTTATGTAACCATTTGTGTGCAATGTTGCAGACAAAATTTCAGTGATAATAGATGCCCCCTGATGTGTGAGGTTAGGAGCATACGTATAGCTGAAATACATCAATGTTTATTCTACTGAGAGTACCATTGTAATGAATAATGTTGATAGGAAATGAAAGAATGTTTCATTAGAGGGAGAGGGGAAACTGTTGGACCCAAATATTTCTCTAGGGAGAAATTGAAAATTTGTATACAAATGAGGCAGACATGCCCCATGCTCATGTCATGTAACTCAAAATGTAAGGCAGTAACTAAAGTTGTATGCTAATGTAGATAACTAAAACACCCTCTAGGGTGGTTTGATAATGACATATGACAATTTTTATGGTGAACATACTCTGAAAAGAGGCAAGGACGCCTATAAGAAGTGTCGATGACTCGTAGGCATTGATGGCCTAAGAAATTTAGAGGTCTTCGGCCGATATAAAACAACTGCAACAGTTGCATAGTAAGACCCACCGTAACATGAGATATTTTTTAAGTTGAATGTTATGGGGGTCAACGGCATCATAGAGAAATGATGGTTCTCTTTGTATCATCCAAGACTCCTCATTGTAAAGGGAATGAGAGTCAAGATACTCTCACCCTTATAGAAACTATGTTGTTGTCAATAGAAAGAGAGACGTGATGCCAAGAAGAAAAGGACTTCAGTAAATCCACAAGATAAGATCATAAACTAATATGGAACATGAATGAAGTCAAGATGCGGTGAGACTCAACAATTCCCTTGGTTGGGGGTATGTTTGAAGGATGATTGGAAGCAACCGTAAAATGGTATCTAGTGTCAGGGGGACGACTAGGCATGGGGTTAAATGGTGACAGGGGTGTGACAAAGTGGAAAAACTCAGAGATCATGGGTACATGAACTGTGGGATACTCATGGTTTATGAACAATGTCAGAATGAGAAAAGGAGAGTGGATTTCCCAACCAAAGGCAACATGGGTTGCATTTCCAAAAAAATAAGGTCATCAAGGGTGATGAAAAAAATATAAGTAAATGTTGGAATCAAAGGATTTTTACAATTACCAAATAAATAAAGAATAATTTGGGATGAGTGTACATATACATAAATGGGTGCCCTAGTGAGAGATGCCTTGGCCTGTGAGGGATCAAGTTGTGTGGTTAACTAGTGGAGGGTGGGGGGCCCATGGGTGGGTTTCTGTATGAAGTAATTGAATGGAGGGTAATCTGAAAATGGGAAAACTTATTGTGGATGAAATGGAGGGTTAATGATATTACAGAGGTGCAATCAAATAGAACTGATATGAGATAACCTAGGAGTCCATTGGGAAAGCTAGAAAAATGATGAGAAGAAACATGTGGCTTATTCTCATAAGTGCATAAGACTATTGTGACTCCCATCCCTACGGGGTGAAAGCAGCATCAGTGTCAAATTTCCAAAGGGAACCATGAATGCGAAAACTCATGTGGGGAAGAGTGATACTAGGTGATAGTACCAAAATGAAACAGAGGTGACGATACGATGGAGCCGGATGTAGGGACCCTAAAGGTGGATTTCGGAGGGTGTGACTAGGAGATGCAATTGGTATTCATAGGGAATGCTTACATGCCATTATCGAACATATACCTGAAGGGGTTGTTGTAACACCCTGTTTCCCCCAGTTTGAAAAATAACTATACTGGCCAAGAACTGTGGCAAACTCAAAAATATGAATGTGTGATCTGAATGGACCTTGTGAAAAAGGTCGATGAATGTGA
>JASDQU010104621.1:511288-521783 GCA_032191745.1 Picea mariana | reverse complement strand
ACATGTTAAGGTCCTAACCCGCACATAGGTAGATCAATGTATTCGGATGTAATAAAGGTCAATATTAATAAGACCTTTCAATAAAATAGAATAAGGCGGATGTAAGAAGACCTAATATAAGCTTCCGCTTCTAGAAGGATCTTCCTCTAGATGCTTCTTTTTAGTATAAATAGGATTCGAGGGTATAATAACCCTAGCTTGGATATTATTGTAACAGAGCGCTGCTGTTGCTATTTCATATATCATTTCTGTGTATTGTGAAGATTATGCTGGATATTTTACTGTTATTCTGTCATTTCTAGCATTTCATTTATGTTCTGCATATTTTATATATCTGGTATCTTGCAAGATATAAATAGGAGGATGCCCCCTCGAAGAGGCAAGTGAACAGGAGAGGATCCCTTCCATAATAGGATCCATTGTATGGTGTTGCCTTACCTCAAGGGTTTGGCAATAATAAAGTGTGGTTTCTTCTATCTTGCTTTGTGGATCTATTGTGTATTCGGTATTTGTGGTGATTATATCTTCATATCAGTCTTTGGTTCTTAACACCATCAGATGAGGAAATTTCTGCTGAATTTGGCCCCAGGTGAGTTACATGCCTTGGTGCAGGAGCTGCTCTGCTTTGATGACTCGATAAAGATGGATCCTTTGTTGTCGAGTGCCCTTGATGTGTGTGTCCACAATCTGATCACTGGATGCCTATTGTATGCAGTTGGAGTTGAGCTCTGTTGGTGTCAGCTGATCTACTACGTCTGAGGTGTCCAATAATAGTGGGAATAAGGTCGAAGAAGTTCCACGTTGAACACTGGGTGCAGGCCAAGGAAAGGAGGAATGTTGAGCACAAAAGCATTATCCCCCATAACCTTGGTGATGGCGTACAGACCATAATGGAGTGGTCGAAGATTTTGATGGGGTCATGTGAGGCGTTCTTTCTGCAAGTGCAACCAAACTTTGTCGCCCACCTGAAACTTATGTGGAACCCTATGTTGACCATGGCGCTACTTGTACTTGTCATTGGAATTCTATAGGTTATTCTGAACCTATTGGTGGATGTGTGGGATCCTCTCAATGAACCGGATGGATTTGTCAGCCTCAGTTGGAGCAGGAGAGGAGTTAGTCAAGGTGACCACAAGGGGAAGTGCAACAACTATGGGACCCAATGGTTGGAACCCCAACCCCACTTGAAAGGGGTTGTGGCTGGTTGAGCTATTCAGGGCTCGGTTGTAGCTATGATGGACATAGGGAAGAATCTCATCCCATGTGGAATTATACAGCACAAGATATGCATGATCATTCAATTTATGACCTCGGTTTGGCCATCTGTCTGGGGGTGGAAGGCTGTGGATTTGGTGAGCTTGGTGTTCAGCAGTGACTAGAGGCTCGACCAGAATGTGCTAAGAAATCGACTATCCCGATCTGAGACAATGGTTTGTGGGATTCCAAAATGTACCTAGACTCGTTCAAAGAAGAGCTTGGTAGTGGCTTCTGCTGTGATGCTCTTCTTGCAAGCAACTAGAATCGCCATCTTAGAAAAGTAATCAACAACCAAAAGAGCACAGTCATTTCCCCGCTTGGTGGATGGGAGGCCTAACATGTAGTGCATTAATATGGATTCCTATGGCCTATCAAGAGTAGGAAGAGGGGTGTACATGCCTTGTTTCTTAGTGGTTGGTTTGTGTTACACATGATTTTGGTCATTCTGGTGATATCTTGACAATGGTGTATTCAGGCTCCCAACAAGGACTTTTGCCTGAGAAAAGTGGCTCTTGTCTCCTTCCAAAAACATATTTTTAAGGTGAGTTCACAGGCTGCCTATGGCCTAGGGTGTGAGAATCCCTCATTCTCGCAGCCCACCCACACTTAGGGTGCGAACTTCTCGCAGTCTACTCCATACACAAGGTGTGAACCTGTTTTTAAGCTTGGAAAGGAGAAGAGGTCTCGAGGGTTCTAGAAGGGAATATTCTAGAAAATGAGTTGGCATTCGTATGGTTGTCATTTTACTGACTTCTCAGATTTGATGGGATCATCCTCATCCATGTAACCATCTCTCCTTCTCCTATATATTGAAAGGTTTCTCATGGAAAAGGTTAAGCAAGATTGAATGAAGAATTGGTGAAAGAATTGTGTGAAGAACCTTGCTTTGACAGAAGCTTGAAGGCTCTATTTGGTCTATCAAGAGGAATTGGATCTTCTTCATGCAAGTACAGAGCAAGTGTGTGTGTTGGAACTGAGGGTCACTAAAAGGAAGCTTGCGACATCAAGGAAATTGGGTTGTATCTTCTACTTTCAATTAATATGATACAACGACATGTCCCTTTCCCATAAAGTCACTCTTACTTTATTGTGTAATTCCTTTATCATATGCATAAGTTGACATTGAATATACCTTTCTATCTTCACTTTGGTTGGTTTGTGTTGTCTTGGAATTGACCTCACGAGAGCACCGGAGCGAAGCAGGAACAACAAAGACCCAAGGAAGCGATATAAAGGTATGTCACTTGTTCCTTCCTATTAGCAGATTCAATGATTACAACTTAGGGAAAGAGTCGTGTCCTGTCTTGTTTTTTTCTAGATCCAAGTGGATCTAGGGATATCTGTTAGTGTCCGCACCTACCGATTAGTCCGATAACAAAATTGGCGACTCCACTCGGGATGCAACCCATTTTTTAGTGGTTTTTCCTTGGCCATTTGCTATTACATTACCATTTTTCATTTCTATCAATCTCCGAGTCTTGAGGAGACCCTGACAGACTCTCTGGGTCGAGAAGTTCCTTCAAAATTTTTGTCTTTTTTCCAAATTTTGCTTAGGTTTAGGCCTTCTTGCACTGAACCCTTCTGTAGCCTGCGAGAATCACTAGAGTTCGCACCTTGCTGTTCAGTCCAGTGTGAACCTCTTGCACTCTGCTTGTGACCAGCCTGCGAGAATGCTTCATTCTTGCACTGTACACCACTGCTAGCCTGCGAACCCATTTGCAAATTTTTTGGATTAAGTTTTTTGCATTCTCAGATGCCTGGATTTGTATGTGTGTCTGAAAAGAACTTCTTGGGCCATTGATTGATTGTTTCTTGACTTCGGATTTTGTGAATGATTAGTCTTCAAAAATCGAAAGCTCTTCTTATTCATTTTTTCTCAATTATTATCTCTTGACCTTTTCTTAACAAGGATATAATCTCTGGTTATGAAATCCGAGTGCTTGTTTGGTTGGGAGCCGGTGATCAGTTTAAAAGTTGGGATTAATTGTCTTTCTCAATTTCTCTTTACTTGGAAAATCGTTATCCATATGCATTTGAAAAGACTAGTCTTGTCTGCTTGTTATTTTTGTCTTCATTGAAAGATTGGTTTGGGTTTTTGTTGTATATTGCTTTTCATTAGTTGCTGGTTTTTATTAGTTCCACCACTGTTGCGAGGTTTCTATTGAAAATTAAAAAACATTTTTCTTTTTAAAGCAATTTTTTATTTTCTATTGGCATTCAATTGTTGAAATAGAATGAATAGAGAATTGGCATTGTTCATGATTCGTTGATATTGCATTTCAAAGAAGATCGTATATCATAGTTCAAGATTGTTCCAGAAAACTCCTCTTTCCCTCCTGTAAATAGGATTCATCGAACAAAGATTGATATCTTTCATTCCTATCTATGCATTGTTGGGTCAGAGTCTCACACAACATCGGTTTCATTTCCGTCTCCTTTGAGTAACAACAGCCTTTAATAATATCGCACAATTTTTAAAATTTAACTAGTAACTCTTTTCTAGGACTTTATTACACCAACATTAGCTAGGCTAGAGCTTTGGAATAGGCAGAGAGATACACTCTCCAAAGCACAAAACACATAATAGCATCTTGTGGTAAGGAGTGCCAAGTTCCATTTGCAACATTTTGTCCTGGGAAGCCCTTCTCACACAAGGGTCAAACCCGAGGTCGCATTGATACTGACAGAGTTACTCACCCTGCTTTGTTGATATCAGTGTAGAGATTGCATGTATTACGTGGGTCACTTGATGGTATACCCACAATGATGAGTGGAATCCTCTCAAGCTAATTTCGGGCTAGATACCCTACCCTTGCATGTGGATCGGATTGTCGACTATTCCCCCAAGATTTATTGTTGTTGGTGGTAACCTTAGTGGCCTATCTTCTTAGGGACTTACACAAGGTGACTGTGAAGGGAAAAGTCTTCACAGTACCTGGAATCGACGTTGGCCAAACTCACTTGGGCTCCTTGGAGGGTATACCCACAATTATTTGTGGGAGCTTGCACCAGGGTGTAAGTCTATTAAGCAGGTCGTCAACGTAACTTTTCCACCCTAGCCCAACCCCTTCTCGTCTCGTCATTGTGATGTTGGATTTCATCACCAACTAGTGACTTCGGAATTAGAAGGTCTTGTTTGCTTGGTTTTACTTCCTATATTCTTCCTACCGCATGTTGTTTGTTTACCCAAGTTGGCCATAGAATTTTCTACGTAAGTTTTCAACTCGATCACAATTGACCCTGCACGTTGTTCACGTAGAATGTAAGGCTTACCCCCAGAAAATCTGGAAGGTTCTCAACCCTTTCCTACCAACTCACCATAGGGCTCTCCCCAACAGAGTGAAGTCCAAGACGTTACCACTCCACAAGTGGAAAGAACTGACTCTCTAGAACGGTTCTGAATTACCAATTCTTGAGAGGACTTTCGACTTCATCCAGACTCCAAGAGACGTATTATGCGAGTGAATTCTTCCGGAGACTTGGTTGTTCCATCTTCTGGATCACCAACTGAACCTTTCCCAGGACCTGAGGGTCAAGATCCTTTTTGGACTATTGGTGTTTTTAGATGGGATCTCTTTGGCTTAGGAGCAAGTGTTGATATCACCATCTCTCCTACGCCACCTGAAACCTCTGATCCAGATGCAGTACCTTTTACTACTGCTTATTATTTTCCTGGTACAGAAGCTCCGCGAGCTGACCACATCTTGACTCTCCCTTTACAAATGGTCCATTACACAGATACTACGAGTCTTCACACCAGGATTACCACAGCTAGCCAAGCCCCCATTGGCACACCACTTTCTCCCAGAGTCACCCCGACACTTCCACCCGGATACCATGCGTTGAATGCCTCTATTCTCGCTCCTGTGCAAATCTTCTCTGGGACTCTTGTCAGTTCCACTCCTTCTGGGCACCATCCTCCCAGTTTCATTTCGACACTTCCTCTACCCCCTTTCAGAGGACCTCTTCCATCCTCTATCAGAGGCACTAATCCTAGTGGCACCATTCCGTCATTCACACCAAATTACCAGATTCCTGTTGGTGGACAATTTCACCAAGGAGGCCCAACTCAACCCCCCCTTGCAGGCCAATCAGAACACAACCCCCGATTGGAGGGCAACCCCCACTCACCCCACCCTATGGAAAAAACATACCTCCATATTTGGCCCAGTATTGGAATCATCTTATACAACATAACCCTCACCCGACTAGGGGGAAACAACTTCCGGCTAACTCCATCATACCCCCTGGTACAGGCCAACCCTATCCAGGTACGTATAATCCTATTTGGGGCTCGAATGCTCAACCCCATGCCCCAATTCAAGGGTACAACCCTATGAGTTACTTGCCTCCAAAACAACCACCGAATCTTCCTGGATCTTCGCATTATATGCAAACTGCTTATGGTCCCACTGGTTTACCGATGAGACTCCCTCCCCAAAGTCACCAGTACTCGCATGTGAACAGACAGTTACCTTTCTTAGCCACCCTGGACCTCTCGGATCTGTTGAGGATTTTAAATGATCTGATCTGTCACTCTCCCCAATGGCCCACTATACCGGCCAAACTACCATCTAACATCCCTAAATTTGATGGCAAACCGGGAGAGGACCCGAACAATCATGTCATGACTTTTCACCTTTGGTTCTCATCCAACTCCTTGATGGATGAATCTATTCATTTATGCCTTTTTCAATGAACTCTCATGGGTTCTTCCGCGAAGTGGTATATATAATTACCACGAGGTTTATTTGCCGACTTCAACACCCTCGCTATGGCTTTCCTCACCCACTACCAGTTATCGATCTGCTATGAAATGGGGACCATGATTTTGAGTTCTTTCAAACAAACTAAAACCACTCATATCTCCGATCACATTCATGAGTGACGACGGAGACGATGTCTCATCAAACTCAAACTTCCCGATCAATTGCTGGCAGAGTGGTTCACAAAATCATTTGTGAACGACATCGGTCTCGACATCGCCATGGGTGGAGTTGTCACGGAAGAACAGGCCATTAGTCGTGCTCAATACCTTGACCTCATTTACTCGCAAATGGGTACTCTTTATGACTTGCTCCCTGATGCGCCTCGTCCTTCTACTTCCACCACTTCAACTACTCCTACTACTTCTCATGTAGCCAACGGTGTGATTGGAACTTTCCATGCCCAACCGCATTCCATCCAAACTTCTAGCAACAACCCCAAACCCATTTCTTCTAATGTTCAAAATGCTCCGTCTCCTACCCCTCCCACCAGCAAGACTTCTGAGGTAAATGTTGTTCAATCCACCCCCGCCAGTAAAAACAAATCCAGAAAGGGAAAGGGTAAAAATAAGGAGGAAAAAAATAATTCGCACGCAGAGAGAACCAAAACACCACCTGTTGACGATAGGGATAAGCGCAAACCCCGATACCCTTGTCTTATTTGTGGTGATGATCACTATACTAAGGATTGTCCACGACGAGCCGAGGTTACTAAGTTCCTTCAAGGGACCACGAAACCACCCACTCCGGCCATATTGTCACAACCCTTCCCTTCTCAACAACAGGCCCAATTGGTCATTCACGACCAACCTTCCCCCTCCAATACATCCTATGTCTTAATGTGTATAGGAGATTCAAAGAAAAATGACATCACACTTACCACTCGAGCCAAAGATTATTCTCCCTCTAAAGAGAAGGTTGATGCTATACCTCCTTCATTGGTCCAACCATCTCTCACGACGCCACCTACCAACGGTCCTCTTCATCTCGAACGACCGAGCCTCGACACAGTTCTTCGCCCTCCTCCAAAGGGCGTCATTCAGAAATCGGCTTTCAATCCTCATGCCTGTGCTTCCTAGAACTATAGTATTGTTGAAGATCTGGCCCAAGCACCATTCGCAATGTCATCCCTCGAAGTCCTTCAAAGTTGTCCTATACAATGAAAGGCACTGTTGAAAGCTATTGGTGGAATCGACCTTACGGATACGAATTTAATAATTTTTGACTTGGAATATCACATTCCAAGGTTACCCCCTCAACTCACATTCCAAATACAAGTCATTATCTCTGACAAAAACATTTGTAGAACTGTTATGAATGAGGGTGCCTCGACGTGTGTCGTGTCTATTACCTGCTGGAAAGCCATCGACTCTCCTCCTTTGATTGAATCCCACAACACACTCAAAGCCTTTAATGGCTCCAGTTTTAAGCCTTACGGTGTCCTCCCTTCATTGTTGATTACGTTAGAAGGAAAAATGGTCCAAGTTGAAGTGGAAGTCTTTGACGCTCCTCTCGATTACAACCTTCTACTTGGCCGTAGCTGGATTGATTCCATGCGCGCAGTTGTGTCGACTCTTTTCTGTGTTGTGCGTTTCCCACATCAAGGAAAGGTAATTACCATCAACTAATTATCCTTCTTTAACTCGGATGCGCGTATCGATAACATACCGTTCATTGCCAAAACCCCCCTGGATACGAGAACGTCGGAGTGGGTCTTCTTAAAGATTCCTCGTTAATGGGTACCTTCCCTATCCCACCACCTGATGTTCCACATCCGTCTGTCTCTTCGATCAACATGATCCCCACCTCTCTTCATGGAACCCCTGCGTCTCACGTCCCATGGCTAGTACCCAACCCCGATGATCATCTTCATTATGGCGATGAAATGCCTTTGAGTCCGGTCGAATCCGCCTATCAGGCCATTCAATCGGCAACCCCTTCTACCCCCTCTCTTGGTGATTTATCTCCAGATCCTTTCCACGTCATTTTTCCCATGGACGAGATGATTATGTCTATTATGGAAGACACCCCCTGGGACGATGGACATCATCGTTCCATCCTCTTCATAGAACAACACACCATTGAGAGCTACCAACAGATCTCGACCTCGTCGACCGTTGTTGTCATCTCTACCATTCCCGAGTCTACACACGATGTGTTTTCCAAAGGTAACTTAAGCAATATCTCACCCACCATTCCCCTCGACATATCCATAAAACCTGGAATTGTTGAAAATGTGCATATCGGAGCTTCGTGTTCCCTTGACGAAATTGTCACCTACAAATCACTTTTCAAAGAATTTTGTGACATCTTCGCCTGGAGCTATGAAGAAATGCTGGGTATTGACCCCAACATTGTGATACATGAGATTAAGACATACCCAGACGCTAAACCTGTCCGGCAATGCCTTCATCCAGTCCACCCACGTAAAGCGGCCACTATCAAGCTTGAAGTCGAGAAACTTCTCAAAGCCAGCTTCATTTACCCGGTGGCTCTCACTGACTGGGTTTCCAATCTTGTCCCGATCGACAAGAAACAAGGCACAATCCACGTGTGCATTGATTATAGGGATATTAAAAAAGCATGTCCTAAAGACAACTTTCCTACCCCCTTTGTCAACCAGATTGTCGACGATTGCACCGGAATTGAAATCTTCTCTTTCATGGATGGTTTCTCCGGATATAATCAAATCAATATTGTTCCTGAGGACCAACAAAAAACCGCTTTTATTTGTTCTTGGGGCACTTTTGCCTATTGGAAAATTCCTTTCGGTCTAAAAAATGCTAGCACAACTTTTCAGCATGCTATGTCCTATGCCTTCCATGATATCAAGCACATCATGCAGCCATATCTCGATGACTTACCCGCTCATTCCATGTGCCATGTCGATCATCCAATACACCTCTGAGCCATTTTACTTCGATGTTGGTTTTACCATATATGCTTAAATCCTCACAAATGCATTTTCTGTGTAGAATCCGACCGACTTCTAGGCTTTATTGTTTCACATCAAGGGATCAAGGTAGATCCTTTGAAGGTCGAGGCGATTCTCAATCTCCCTCCTCCTTCTTCACTTCGCTAGTTACAAAGTTTGCAAAGGAAAGCAAACTTTCTTCGTCGTTTCATCCCGAACTATGTCGAGCTAACTCTTGGATTTACGCGACTACTCAAAAAGGGGTATGAGTTCGTATGGGATACCATCACCAACAAATATTTTGAAGCTTTGAAACTGTCCCTGACATGTACTCCACTCCTCTTCCAACCAGATTACAACTGTGATTATTTCCTCTACCTCGCAGCCTCAGATTACACCATCGCTATGGTTCTCGTCCAGGAGGACGATTCTCATGAYGAACATGTCATCTATTACTTGAGTCAAAGTCTAACGCTTACYGAAACCAAGTATTTACATGTTGAAAAACTGGCCTTGGCAGTCGTCCAAGAAGTTCAACATTTCTGACRCTATATCCTCTCTCACAATACTACAGTAATTTCTAACTGCAACCCTATGCAACACATTCTCACCCGTCAACTGCTAGGGGGAAAATACTCCAAATGGATCGTGATACTCCAAGAGTTTGATTTAGAATTCGAACGTGCTAAGTCCAAGAAATCCTTAGTGTTTGCCAAGTTGATATCTGACTTTCCCTACTTTGAGACAGAAAATGTAGCAGCCGATTCATTACCTGATGAATCCCTTTTCTTGATTAGTTCCAATGATATTTGGTACAGAGATATCATCATATATATCCAAACCTAGACTTTTTGGCCCAATTTGTCTAGTACTAACCATCATCGAATACCCTACCAAGCCCGTCAGTATATTATCCTCGATGATACTTTTTATCATTGTGGGATTGACTCAGTTTTTCGACGCTGCCTCATGTTTGATGAAGCCAAGAAAGCCCTAAATGAATGCCATTCTGGAGCCTGTGGTGGTCATATGTCTGGGTATGCTACTGCCCAGAAGATATTGTGAGCAGGGTATTTTTGGCCTTCTCTATTTAACGATTGTATAATCGTCGTCCAAAAATGCCACGCTTGCCAGACCTACAACCATAAAATATGGTCACATCCTGCTCCTCTTCACCCTGTGGTCTCCGTTGTTCCTTTTGCGAAATAGGGTGTCGATTTCATGACATGTCACCCCCACTCGGCCAGGGGGAATAGATACATTATTGTAACCGTAGATTATTTTACGAAATGGGCCGAGGAGATGCCGACATTTGGTAACACCGGAAAGACCGCAACATTATTCATATTCAATCACATCATAGCTCATTTTGGTGTTCCTCAAGCTATCGTCACCAATCATGGTAGCCACTTTAGAAACTTCATGATGTCCGAACTCACTAAAAATTTGGGCCTTCGCCATGAAAACTCAACACCCTATTACCCACAAGCCAACGTCCAAGTCGAAGCAATTAACAGATTCCTCATAACCATGCTTCGACAAATGATAGGGATTCACA
>JASDQU010104621.1:487419-504445 GCA_032191745.1 Picea mariana | reverse complement strand
GAGGTCTTAGTCTCATTTTCTGGATTCTAGGTTTCTAGAGGGTCTGTGTTTTTTACTTCCACCTCTAAACTTTGTTCCTTGGGTGGTTCCATAGTCTCTTTTTCTACTTCAGAATTCTTCCCATGCTCCCCTTCCTGCTATTTTTCGAGGTTAGAAGTTTTCCCCTGAGAACTTTCAGCATCTTTCATTTCATCTTTGGAAATACCCAAACCTCCCAGCACAACGGGGAGACATCTTCTTCTATGCTCCTGAAACTTTAAAACAGAGGCCATGTCTTCGGGTGCTAAAGATCTGATTCAAACTAACACTTCCCCATAGGACCTCGCCCCTCGAAAAATATCATCTGAGGGAGAACACTCATGTTCAAACTTCTTCAACCCACAATTCGACAAATGGGTGCTTACAATTTTCTGAGGATCATGCTTTTTATACTCAATAGAGACCAGACTCAAGTCTTCTAAGGTTGCATCCTCAGGTTTAGCATGTCCAAAATCCAATAAAGAATAATAATTTAGCCGAACGGGGAAAAACGACCATACCTTCTTCGACGATGCTTTGAGATCTTTACTCACTGCGCCAATCACCGTTTATCGGGCAATCTCGCGACAGGCCAGCTTGTCGGGGATGAACAGTGGTAGCGCAAGCGGGGGAACAACAGCTCCGAATACTCTGAAATAGGAGAACTCTGCTTCTACGTACCAGTCCATTATACCACTCAGATTTGCTGCAATACTATCCGAGATACGAGGTGGCGAACGACCAAAAATGGCRATGTGMAGGGGYACCATCACCCAGTTGAAAATTTCATAAATAAATTTGTTTGCTTTATTTTCCCACAGTTTATCGTGGTACTCATGTACAGTTTTTTCTAGGGATGGATTCCAAGCCCAATTCATCAAAGGGAACGGTGTCATGGAACATATCACGTCCATGATATACGCAGACATGAAGAATGAGGATGGTGCCCCACTTGCCTTCTGGTCCTGATACTTAGTGAACCGGTTGAACAAGCTGTCCGAGAGTATCTTTTCCCAATTAAATGAGCAACCTTCTGCTACCCAAAATATGAGAGGTACCCATGCAATGTAGAAATGTTTTGTATCCTCCTTTCCGAAAAGTCGGCATGTCATCATTGCCACATACATATATTGTGGCTCCAACGAAGCAATTGAATATACACCTCGGTCATTCACTCTGAATGCCGCGGAGTGTGAAACCCAATCTTTTATCAAACCAAGCATGGTTTTGTCATATTGTTTGCACTCCTTCTTTTTGAATTTCTCCAGAAATTTAGCATTATACGTGTATTCAGCAGTTGCTGGGAGCTTGTACATGGTTTGGATATGCTCTGGTCTAAAAGTTCCGACCGTGGTCCGTTGGTCGCTTATGATAATTCTGGTGGGTAGGTCTATGTGATCCAATGCCCATCGGATCATGTCGTAGTATGGGAGCAACCGTGGTCTGGTTGCAACCAGGATCATTCCTGACTGAACAACTATCTTGTATTTAGTGTTCAGGTCGTCTTTTTCGTTATCATTGTCATCGGAGTCTGAATAATTTACCAATTCAGATTGCAGAATATCTGAAACAAACGACTAGCTAGGTACTGAGCCGCCAGTCCGAGGTGAAGTATCTGAGACGTTGTCTGAACCCTGCGCTGCAACCTTGATGTTCTCTTTCGCATCTTTCCGTGGAGCCATGGCTGAAGCTTGCTTTTTCTCTCTTCTGCAATAGACCCGTGTATACATGCAGAAATTGATTTACTTGGAGAAAGATGAGCTCTGTGCGCTTATGAGAAATGTTTAAAATAGAATGAAACTCTTGTATATATTTGAAAACTCTGTACTTTTTGAAATAAGTCTGTCAAATCGCAAATAGAAACAAATTTGTTGCATAAATCCGATCTTATTTATTCGTGGATTTACCCTAATTCTTCATTATTGTCATCAATGTTCGGTGGCTTGACAGGCAGTCAGGTTATGGACAACAAGTAGCTACCTCGTGAAGTGTGCCAACCTTGATGTGCGGGATGTATCTCGTTTAAATTTAAAAATTCAAATATTAGCAACTTAAATCATTCTCTCGCTGTTCACTGCATCGTGAATTTCCTTTAAACATTTTGACTCTTCAACTCGCGAGACTGCGAGTGCCGATTTTGGCTTAATTAATAGTAATCGTGATTTGGCGCATCCCTAATTATATAATTAATTTATTCGCCATATCGCGACTCAGAACTTTGAAGATAGATTTTTGGGAGAATGATATGCCGAGTCGCGATATCGCGATGTGGCGATAATTAAGGCTCAAATTATGAGAAGAAAATCTTAGATTAGGCTACTTAATTAATCTTGCTACAATCATGTCGCAACCTCGTGAGTCGGGATTTTAGGAGCTCTAACTCTATGAAAGAAAGTGCCGAGTGGCGAGGTGCCGAGAACCAAATTTAACCATGGTTAGTTTTTTACCTTTAATCTATGATCAAGGTTATCGTAAAGTTATCGTGTTCTCGGCTATCGGGTTTGTAAGAACAAAAACTTGGGTTTGACGAATGCCGAGTCGCGAAATCCTGACGACGTCTAAACATGGGTTAAAGGTTTTTACCCTAGTTAATGCCTTGAGCGAAAAATAAAAAATGATTTCGCAGTTTCGTGACTCAGGACTTGTGAATTCAAAGATTAAAGTATCTGACTCGCGAGACCCCTAAATAAAACAAAAGAGCGAACGTACTTGCGAAAATGGATCTGTTTTGAAAGTAGGAAAAGCATTTCTGTTCAGGCGACAAGATTTCAGATTTTTAAGATCTCGAAAGGAAAAAGAAAGTCAACTTAGATTTCAAGTTTCAAAAATTGAAAATTTTTTGGAAGGTAAAAACAAGGGCAGCTCCAACATAGGCTCCAACTAGGGATCCCGCTTCCCTGTGAGGCGGGAAGAACAGTAGACCAAGTGCCAATATTGGGTAAATGGAGTCACAGGCTAAAATCAACAGAAAAATTCAAGGAAAAAGATAGAAGGGGGGGAAATCTTCGTTTTTGCACCTCAGAATTTTTTTCGAACTCAGATACTCTTTCCAAACATAGATGAATTCACTTTCACAACTTTCCCTTTCTCACTACTAACTTTGGGGACACTTTAAGACAGTCGAAACGACCCTAGGATATTCAACAGATCTTATGATTCTCAGCTTGCATTCAAAAGAATGTTATTACACAATTTTAAATAGGGAAGTCCCGTCAAAATTTGGGGAAATGATCAGGCTTTCAGAAAGCGTTGGTTACCGGAGTAGATTGATATTTATGTGTAATAGCCTTACAGATCTCTCAGACATTGCTTCACTGCCAGGGAGCCTGTTCAGTACCCCGATGAAGTTGTCTGACCCCTTTTTCACTGAATTTCTTTTCACCACTTCGGAAAATATTTATGCGTTTAAACGCTAAGATGAGGGCAATCATTTCTGAATTTCCTTTCATCGTCTTAATGGACTAGGTGGGGGCAATCATTTCTGAATTTCCTTTCACCACTTGTCTTAGAATTTACTTTTAAAACACAAATATGGGAGCAATCAGTTTATATCAGGGCTGAGATCGGTGTAATATTTTTTATCAGAGGTCTATCAACTTATTTTGATTACTCGGTATCAACCTTCCTTTGAACCTCACAAGACCTTTCATTCTTAGGGAGACAGGGGAGAATAATAAAATTTTAAGGAACATCCTGTTCAAGCAAGCTTTGGTTTTTCCGACGCTGTTGAAAAACCTAGGAAAGTTAGGATCGCTATAAACGTTCCTTAGCTTAGCAGAAGATCAAGGAGTTGTGAAGACTAGCTTTCTTATTAAGATCTGTTTCGGAGTCCCTGAGGTTTAAAAAGAAAAAAATTTACCCCTTCACAAAGACTTGGTAAGATAGTGACTCGCTAAAAGTTAGGCCCAAATATAGACAAAAAACAAGGTAGCAATTCAATGGCTTAATATACGAAAGGTAACAACAGTTCGGGACTGGTTTTCGAATATATTTGGGAACAAAAATTATGACTGACTGTTTTTAGGTTTAATGTATTCATTGAAATTATTTCATTTGAAGATTATGAAACCAAAAATATTCCTGTTATCTAACCTTTTATATTGCAAATTTGAAAAATGTTACCTTAGTTTGCTTAAACAGCCTTTCATGACCTATGTATTTAGAAAGATCACCTCTATCTTTTCTTTTCATCTTCTCTATGAACTTATGAGATGTCTTAAGTATCACCTGTTTTATGTCGTTCTATTTCTAACACCGACCTGCACCTTAATTTTTCAGCTAGTTTCGTCTGCAGCTAGAATCCTGTAAAAACAAATATAAATTTTATTGAAAATGTGTTGAGAGTTTAGGAACGAAAACCAAAAATTAAAAGTAGATGTTTGAACGAAAACATAAATATGTACAAAAACTCATAATAAAATTTATTTATTTACAAATATATATATATATATATATATATATATATATATAAATTATTATTATTATTATTATTATATATTTTTTATCCGATGACTGTCACGTCATGTAGTGTTTTAGATACCGCCCGTTGACAGGGGCGCTGAGAACTTCTCCATCAATATTTTCCAGAAGAAAGGAATTTTTTCCTTCTAGAGCCGAGACCCTGAATGGTCCATACCAAAGGTGGTCAAATTTGCCATGCTTCGCGACTTCTTCCCTTCTCGTATCCCATCTTAACACCAAATCACCTGGGAGGAACTCTCTGTCCTTTGCCTTGAGATCGAACAATGCTTTCATATCGTCCTGGTATTTCTGCATTTTCTCATCAACCTCCACTCTGAGCTGTTGAACCTCAATCAGCTGGTTAATTCTCCTAGTTACATGATTGGGTTCTTCGTTCTGATCCTACCATAATTTCATCACTGGAAACGCTAAATTTATAGGTAGAACTACCTCGGTCCCATAGACCATCTGAAACGGGGAAATGCTGATAGACCTTTTAGTGCTGACGCGGTTTTCCCACAACTCGTACTTCAAATGTACATGCCAGGACCTCTTGTTTTCATCCAGCACTTTTTTGATTACGTTTACCAGGCTCTTGTTAGATGATTCAGCCAACCCATTTCCCTAGGGGTAATAAGCAGTGGAATGGCCAAGAACGATACTGTACTTTTGGCAGAAATCGATCATAGCCATGGATTTGAAGGCCTGGGCATTGTCGATAACAATCTTTCGGGGACACCCGAATCTTGACAAGATGTTATCTTCCAAGAAGTCGATCACCACCGAGTCTGTTGCCCTTTTGGTTGGAATTGCTTCCACCCATTTTGTAAAATAATCTGTGGCTGTTAAGATCCACTTATGTTGAGCACTGGAATGGGGATTAATTTCCCCTATGAAGTCTAATCCCCATTGTTGAAATGGGGCTTCGGTTTTGACTGGAACGAGGGGTAGTGCAGGGAGTTTTTGCTTACCAACGAATATTTGACATGAGTAACAGGTACGTACTTTGGCATTGACGTCCGGAAATAGTTTCGGCCAATAGTATCTGGCCCTCAGGATCTTGTAGGTTGTGGCTCTCCATGCATGGTGTCCTCCACAGATTCCTTCATGAAATTCTTCTATAACATGTGGAGTTTTCGACTCAACCAGATAGACTAGTAAGAACCTGAGTGGATCCTTCCAGTATAGTTGATTTTCGGAGATGCAATATTTTACAGCATGGAGTTTCAAAGTTCTGTATTTGGCTGGTATTAGTCCATCTGGACATTTCAGGTTTAACAAATAGAAAACTATATCTTTATACCAGCCTGACGACATGAATTTTTCTTCAACCTTGCTTGGATGTGTCTGGTCATCCGGCTCTTGCAAACGTGTGTCTCTGTCTTCCCCTTGTAGGCAATTGATGTCAAGAGCTCTAAGGTTCGAGTCAGCCAAGAGTTTGGCCAGACCCCGCCCCTTTATCAATTTAGTAGGCTTGACTTCCAGATCAAATTCTTGTATTTTACTGAGCCAGCGCCCTCGTTTTCCATCACTATCTGGCTATACCAATATATCTTTTACTGCACTGGTTGGTACGTACACGATAATTTTTGAATGCAGAACGTAAGTTCTGAATGCTTTAAGCGCTTTCACCATTGCGTACGCCTGTTTTTCTATTATATCATATTTTAGTTCGGCGTCTCTAAGGCTCTTGCTAAAAAACGCGATCGGGCGTTCAAAGCCTTCATCATCTTTTACAGCAACACTGTGGCGATAGTATGTTCAGAAGCGAACGAGAAGATGAGGAAATCTTTCAAGTAATCTGGGCTTGTTAACACAGGTGCCTCGCTAATGAATTTTTTAATATGTTCGAACGACGCTTTAGCCTCAGTCGTCCAATTTACTTTGCTATCCTTTTTCAGCATTCCTGTGATCAATTTGACAATCTCAACAAAATTTGGTATAAACCTTCGTAAAAAATTTATTGTACCTAAGAAAGATTGAATTTCTTTTATGTTTCTAGGAATACTGATAGTTTGTATTGCTTCAATCCTCTTAGGATCGATCCTGATCCCATATTTAGATACGATATGCCCCAGAAGCTTAGCTTCCTGCATAGCGAAATGTGATTTCTTTGGGTTCAAAGATAGGCCATACCTGCGACATTTTTCGAAAGTCTGTTTTAAATGGATCAAATGTTCTTCATCGGTTTTAGAGAAAACCGTCAAATCGTCAAGGTAGATTACTACGAACTTGTCTCTTTCTTCGACGAAAGTAATGTCCATAGCGCGCTGGAATGTAGCCCCTGCATTCATCAAACGAAAAGGCATTTTATCGTACATGAATGTACCCCATGGTGTGGTGAAAGCGGTTTTTTCTCTGTCTAGCTCGTTCATGGCGATTTGGTTGTACCCAGAAAACCCATCTATCATAGACATTTGATTTGCTCCAACTACCCTTTCCAGGACGTGGTCCATTTTGGGAAGTGGATAATTATCCTTAAGAGAGGACCTGTTCAAGTTCCGGAAATCCACACACAGTATGATTTCTCCATTCTTTTTTCTGACAGGGACCAAATTTGCCACCCAGTCTGAGTACCTTAGAGGTACAATTATTTTCGCATCTAAAATCTTCTTTACTTCTTTTTCAATGACGGACAACAAAATGGGGTTAAATTGCCTGAGATTTTGCCTAAAAGGCTTGACCCTGGGCTTCAACGGTATCTTGTGCTCAATTATGGAAGTATCATACGTTCGAAGCTCTTCATAGGACCAGGCGAAAACATCTGTATACTGTTTGAGTAGGTCTCTGTATTGGTCTTTTACCTTGGGAGGGAGGAATTTAGATATCTTTACTATCCTGGCTTCTTTTTTAGTTCCTATGTTGCAATCCTCCACTTCTTCTGGTTGGGGCTAAAAAGTGGATTTCATAGGTATGTCGTTCCGATCAAAGAGTATTTCTAAAGGAATTAAGCCTTTCGGGATCTGGTTGTTTTTAAGGACCAACATGCGATGATCCTCTATTTTTTCTCGAAAGGTTTCAGGATCTGCACCCTCTTGCATAATCCACATCGGGTCGTTTTGGTTTTCTTGATCTGGATGAGTTTAAGAGAACTCACCTATTGCCATAAGAAATTTCTGAATTTGTTCGTCATCTTCAAATATCTTCCAGTGTCTGACATTGTCGGGTATAGAGGGTTTATATCTGATTTCAATATGATATTTCAGTTTAACGTTCGTTGGAGGAGAAAAGGTTGAGGCTGCCTTAGCCAATGCGTCAGCATGTAGATTCTCTGTGCTAGGAATAAAATGGAATTTTATAGATGAGAAAAAAATCTCCATCAAATCCCAAGCACAATTTATGTATGTTCTTAGTCTAGGATGCCTGGCTAGGTATTGTCGGTTCACTTGTCTTCTATCAATTCAGCGTCACTGTAAACCTCCAAGTTTTTTATATTTAACTTCTTTGCAGCCTCTAAACCTAAGATTAATGATTCATACTCACATACCTTATTGGTGTAATCTATGTCCCACTGCAAACGATATGAGAAAGGAACAATAAACTTACCTTCAGGCGCTACTAAAAGTATGCCAACACTAGCTCCTTCAAAAGACGAAGCGCCATCAAAGTACATTTTCCAGATACCATTTTTGCATAGTTCTTCAGTTAAGGGGATAAGCTCTTCCTGCTTCATATCAAGTTCTTTTGGACACCCATCTAAACCATCATCAAATGACAATATGAAATTCCCCAGATCTTGGTCTGCAATGTAAATGGGAAAGTTATTTGGATTTTGAGGATCACTGAAAGTATATGCTAATCTTGTTTCTCGGTACAAACGGGTAAACTGACCACCGAAAATTGGGATTGTGGCATATGACATATCCAATTGTAGAGAACCCCCCAACTTGGCTCCCCATGATCTGGATAACAACATACCATATTTGGGGGGAATATCTGCAATAACCACATCCATCAGGATACTCTTGATCGGGACCTGAGCCAGGGTAACTACCAGATCTTTTATCATTCCCAAACATTTAACCTTTCTCGAATCAAACGAGTATAGGTTTCCATAGGGTCTAGTGATCTGGAGCCCCAGCCTCTCTATTATAATTTTGGGCATAACATTATGTGAAGCCCCAGAGTCTAACATGCAGTTATGCAGTAACTGGTCATGTATATTCAGGGTGATATAGAAAGAAGCGACATTGTCCTTGGATCCCTCAAAATGAGGACCAAAGGTGATGTTTGGTCTGTCGTCTTCTAGGTTGATAACATCAGAGTGACTTTCTGGCTCATAAACACCCATCACTTTGGCAATTTTCTTCCGATAAGTGGGGTTTTTTGCTAATTCTACCAAAGGAATCGGTATCTTAATTTTATTTAATTCATTTTCAAAATTGAAAGATGTATTTACCTTGTCCGTTTATTTGGTTAAGACTTCCGAGCTTTTTCCTTCCGACTTGTTTGTCTGGATCACTTTATCACTCGTGATCTTAGTCGAAGATGTAACTTTATCTATCGGTCCTGTTTCCTTTGATTGGGTTTCAGCTGTTTTCACCTCAGACTCTTGAGTTTTTGCTACCTTGACTTTATTGTTGGGTAACAATGTTTCTTCCAAAGGAGGTTCATGAGATTGACCCTTTTGCAGGATTCTCTTAGGTTGGTTAGTTGAGGTGGGATTATTTTTAGATCTTAGATTGTATTTGGGTTGAAAATCAACCGCTATCATTTCTGCTTCTGGTTGAGATACATAGAGGTCAGTATGATCACCTTCTTCCTCTTCATTAGATGGTTGAGGGGTATTTAAGGACTTCTCATAGTCTTCCCTGGTAAAAAATGGTTGCGAACATTCATCACCGAAACCCACGACTTCATCATCCGAATCTCTGAAATCTTGGAGGTCATTTGCTCCTATAAAATTTTCATTTTTTAGTGGAGCTTGTATTTTTTGATCTTCATTCTTTATTTGCCTCTGTTTATTTTGGAGATTTGGGTTTCTCCTAAAGTCCTTTTTGTTGGAGGAATTAGCTTTAGCCTGATCCAACTCCATCCTAGAGATTTTGTTAGACAGTTCTTTAATTATTCAGGCCATATCATCTACTCTGTCGTCAATGTATCTATTTGACCCGGAAGGACCCGCTGGTTCCCTATAGCGTATATTTTCACGGTTGACTGTCTCTACTTTAGCCTTTAAATTACCTGAAGCCATCATATTAGATTCTATTTTGACAACATCGTCTTGCATTCTATTCAGAGTGGCTCCTCTTCTTTCTCGCAAAAGCAATGTAAAATCAGGTTTGAAAGCTCCCGCAAAGGTTACTTTGGTTGACGGTTCCGAAGGTTTAACAACGGCTGGAATTTTATTATAAAGTTTGTTAAATCTCAGAATAAATTCCATAACGGTTTTTGAGTTCTTTTTCTTTAGGGACCCAAACTCGGTAAGGTAATATAAGTGATCCTTTAGCTCTCCCCATTGTCTAAGGAAAGCATCTTCCAAGGCGTCATATGTCCAAATAGAAGCTGCAGGAAGACTCTGAAACCAAGTTTGGACCTATCCTTTGAAGGTCTGGACAAGTAGTCTCGAATAGACATCCTCGTGCTCAATACCACAGATGTCTGTGAACTGGTCAAAAATTTTTATATGCTCAGCTGCAGTTAGATCTCCCTCCCTAGTGAACTTAGGAAGATTTTTGATGTAGTTGTCAGGTAAATCATGGAGGTGAATGGGTAAAATTAGGGGAGCGTATCTCACTGCTACTTTTGTAAATACTCTGGGAGGAGGGACATTCAGTTGTCCTCCACCTCCTCCTTTGACGCCAGCCATCGACTTGGGAGTAGGAAATGAGGGTGTAACACACTCTTTTGAATCAGGTGAAATTGGGAAATTCTGCCGAAGAAAGGCTGGTATGTCAAATGACAACGATCTTTCTAAAGGACCCTTTCCCTTGTTTATAGATGGGAAAGTCTGATGGGTCTCACTCCTAAATTCAGAGTAGTTTGTTTCTGGATCTTTGGTATCAGATAGAGGGCTGCAGGAAGTAGGAGGTTCTGAAGGGCATTTAGTCTTTAAAAGTGGGTTTTCGGGCTTATTAACTGTAGCGGTTGCCTCAAACGAGCCTCTCGCTCTTAAAAATTTTTCAGGATTATTAACAGGCGTAATCAGCTTGCCACCCGGGTTCTGTTTGGTATTATTTCTACCAGACGCCAGTTTGTGTTTCAGTGGAGTCGCCAAGTGAAAGATTTTTAAAAAAGACTTAAAACTGTGTGCACTCTATGTTCACTATCAAAGAGTAACACTATCAACGAAATAGTTTGTCATTTTCCCAGGGAAAAGATTTCGTAACTTCGTTCCCCGGCAACGGCGCCAGAAAGATGTTGTTCCTGAGTCTGTACTTAAGGCTTAAAAGTACAGTGTCAAGGCATCCGAAAGTATTTTAAAGATTTATAAAAAATATTTCGCTAACCTTCGGTATAGGAAACTAATGAGGGTTTCTACGTTCTCGTTGTCTAGCTTCCAACTGTTCCTGGGTAGTAATATCTTGTTCAATGGCTGCCCATGAACGTTCCAGTTCCTCCCAGGTGTTAGCAGTTTTGAGGATTGCGTCAAAAATATTTAAAGCAATATGTGTTTGATTAGATAGTCTGGGTTGAATATTGGGTTGAGTTGCTGCAGGGAAAGTCATTGAGGAACAATACCAGTAAGAAATGATTTAAAGATAGATTTCAACGCTGTTTTAATTCGGTCGAAATAAAGAGAAATTTTTTGCATGAAGAACAAAATAGGAATGCAAACTGAAGGCCCTTTCCCGTAACTGTATTATTTTTAGTAAAAAGATGTGGGGCGAGAGAAAAACATTTAGCTGTAGATAACGTAAGGTTCCTATCAATAGAAAACTCACACATACACAGAAGAAGAAACTAGTATAGAAATAATTGACATAGTGTAAGTAAATATATAATTCTGTAAATGCAAATTGGTCTTACACCCGCTGATAGCTGGTGCAGAGGAAAGACAAGAAACAATTACAGAAAAATGAAATCCCTTCACTATAGTAGTGGTCGTACTAAAGTATAGCGATACACATCAATTATGGAAAGTGAAATGAAATGAAACAAGAAACATAATGAAACAAACTTGTAACACAGTCGTGACAGAATCGGGAATCTTCAAATTTGCTAGTATTGACTTCTCGAATGCAAAAACTCTATTACAATCGCTACCAAAAAAGTCCAGCCCTTTCTTCTTCTTTTTGTCCTCTATTTATACAAATTTCTTCTGGTTTTTAAACTCAACAGTGTCATAAATTCAGTTCTAAAACCAGAGGAGCGAAATCGCTCCACCTCTCCTACTCTATTTTCAAAAAGTGCCAGGTGCTTGTCTTTGCGTGATTCGGTGCATATGACACATTTGTCCACAAACTGGGATACAAGATGTGAAGGTTTCGCTTGACAGCTGGGAGGAGCGAAATCACTCCATCTCTCCCCCTCTATTTTCAAAAGGTGCCAGGTGCCTGTCTTCGCGTGGATTCGGTGTACATGATACATTTGTTCACAAGCTAGGATACAAGCTGTGAAGGTTCCGCTTGACAGTTGGCCTCAACAAAATAGCACTCTCGGGCTAACTGTGGAAGTTTATCACCCATTTGTGCATCTATCATGTCAAGGGAACTGAGTTGTGCGCTAGGTTGAATTAAATGTTTGTCAACTTGAGCCATGTCCATCCTATCCACCTTAGAGATATCCGCCGAATTTCTCTCATTCTTCTCCTTCAGATCGAGGGAAATCTGATCTACATTCATTTGCCTTAACGTCTCTGAGTCACCCCCACTTTCCATCCCTAACAGCTCTCCATCTATAGCATTGAAGGCTTCTTCTAATGAATTTGTTACTTTTTGGGCCTATTCCTTGCTTAAGGTAATATTATGTTTCCAATCCTTTAACAAAATATTACCTCTAGTTTGTTCAGCGATGGTGAGTCTGGGAGAACCTGCTCAAAATCTGTTGTTAGTAGCTATCACTGCCTCTTGAAAGGCGACCCGAGCAGCCTCTGTGTTCCTTTATTTAACAATCAGATTCTCAGAAATCCGATGCATTAATAGGCAATCTTCTCAAATCGCTCCCACCTTGTCTAGTAGACTCTGTTGTGCAGAAGAGATCCTGCTCTGAATATCGATAGCTCGAGATTTAAACCCCTGGATGTCGATCACCCTGCTTTCAGCGACCTCTAACTGATCCTGCAGCTCTGTGATCATACTCCTTTACTAACCCGACTGTATCCGACCATCTCGGATCACTGAATTCTCTTGTTCCAACTTGGTTTTGAGGACTTCTATTTCCTTTTTATCGGCCAATCGGGCCAGTTCTATTTCTCTACTCACCTGATTCTTAGCGCTTTCTGTGGCTGAAGCTACTCAGGCTTCGAGAGTCTTGATCGGGCGATTCTTTCTCTTGAGCTGATTTTTCAACATCCCCACCGAGAATTGATTTGCCGACGCATATGCTCCCAACGTCCCTGCTATCTCTGTGGCGAATTCATCACTCCTTTTTTTTTTTCCATCTGTCATCACTTTGAATTTTTAGCAGTTGATCCTTCCTCCTGGTTGAAATCCCTTTTCACAACTTCTTTTCTCTTTTTATCGAAGAATAACTCATTTGGTGGAAGTTCTTTTGCTCTGATAGGCCTTAGTTCTTCATCGAAAATCCATCCTTCTTCTATATTTCCTTGCGTTGATTGTAAAGGGGTGACAGAAGTGATGGGTTCCCCGATCTGCTTTGCTGGCTTTCCTGGTGTGATGACTGAGTCCTGTTCCTTCGGAGGATCAGAGGTCTTAGTCTCAGTTTCTGGATTCTGGGTTTCTGGCAGCTCTGTGTTTTGTACTTCCACCTCTGAACTTTGTTCCTTGGGTGGTTTCGTAGTCTCTTTTTCTGCTTCAGAATTCTTCCCATGCTCCCCTTCCTGCTGTTTTTTGGGGTTAGAAGTTTTCCCCTGAGAACTTTCAGCATCTTTCTTTTCATCTTTGGAAATACCCAAACCTCCCAGCACAACGGGGAGACATCTTCTTCTATGCTCCTGAAACTTTAAAACAGAGGCCATGTCTTCGGGTGCTAAATATCTGATTCGAACTAACACTTCCCCATAGAACCTCTCCCCTTGGAAAATATCATCCGAGGGTGAACACTCATGTTCAAACTTCTTCAACCCACAATTCGACAAATGGGTGCTTACAATTTTCTGAGGATCATGCTTTTTATACTCAATAGAGACCAGACTCAAGTCTTCTAAGGTTGCAGCCTCAGCTTTAGCATGTCCAAAATCCAATAAAGAATAAGAATTTAGCTGAATGGGGAAAAACGGCCATACCTTCTTCGACGATGATTTGAGCTCTTTACTCACTCCACCAATCACCGTTTGTCGGGCAATCTCACGACAGGCCAGCTTGTCGGGGATGAACAGTGGTAGCGTAAGCGAGGGAACAACAGCACCGAATACTCTGAAATATGAGAACTCTGCTTCTACGTACCAGTCCATTATACCACTCAGATTTGCTGCAATACTATCCGAGATACGAGGTGGCGAACGACCAAAAATGGCGATGTGCAGGGGCACCATCACCCAGTTGAAAATTTCATAAATAAATTTGTTTGCTTTATTTTCCCACAGTTTATCGTGGTACTCATGTATAGTTTTTTCTAGGGATGGATTCCAAGCCCAATTCATCAAAGGGAACGGTGTCATGGAACATATCGCGTCCATGATATACGCAGACATGAAGAATGAGGATGGTCCCCCACTTGCCTTCTGGTCTTGATACTCAGTGACCCGGTTGAACAAGCTGTCCGAGAGTATCTTTGCCCAATTAAATGAGAAACCTTCTGCTACCCGAAATATGAGAGGTACCCATGCAATGTAGAAATGTGTTGTATCCTCCTTTCCGAAAAGTTGGCATGTCATCATTGCCACATACATATATTGTGGCTCCCGCGAAGCAATTGAATATACACCTCGGTCATTCGCTCTGAATGTCATGGAGCACGAAACCCAATCTTTTATCAAACCAGGCATGGTTTTGTCATATTGTTCGCACTCCTTCTTTTTAAATTCCTCCAGGAATTCAACATTATACATGTATTGAGCAGTTGCTGGGAGCTTATACATGGTTTGGATATGCTCTGGTCTAAAAGTTCTGATCGTGGTCCATTGGTCGCTTATGATAGTTCTGGTGGGTAGGTCTATGTGATCCAATTCCCATCAGATCATGTTGTAGTATGGGAGCAACCGTGGTCTAGTTGCAACCAGGTGCATTCCCGACTGAACAACTATCTTGTATTTAGTGTTCAGGTCATCTTTTTTGTTATCATTGTCATCGGAGTCTGAATAATTTACCGATTCAGATTGTAGAATACCTTAAACAAATGACCAGCTAAGTATTGAGCCGCCAGTCCGAGGTGAAGTATCTGAGACATTGTCTGAACCCTGCGCTACAACCTCGACGTTCGCTTTCGCAGCTTTCCATGGAGCCATGGTTGAAGCTTGCTTTTTCACTCTTCTGCAATAGACCTGTGTATACATGCAGAAATTGGTTTAATCGGAGAAAGATGATCTCTGTGTGCTTATGAGAAATGTTTAAAATAGAATGAAACTCTCGTATATATTTAAAAACTCTGTACTTTTTGAAATAAGTCTATCAAATCGCAAATAGAAACAAATTTGTTGCATAAATCTGATCTTATTTATTCGTGGATTTACCCTAATTCTTCATTAATGTCATCAATGTTCGGCGGCTTGACAGGCAATCGGGTTATGGAGAGCAAGTAGCTACCTCATGAAGTGTGCCAACCTCGATGTGTGGGACGTATCTCGTTTAAATTTAAAAATTCAAATCTTAGAAACTTAAATCATTCTCTCGCTCTTCGTTGCATCGTGAATTTCCTTTAAACATTTTGACTCTTCAACTCGCGAGACTGCGAGTGCTGATTTTATCTTAATTAATAGTAACCGTGATTTGGCGCATCCCTAATTATATAATTAATTTATTCTCCATATCGCGACTCGGAACTTTGAAGACAGATTTTTGGGAGAATGATATGTTGAGTCGTGATATCGCGATGTGGCGATAATTAAGGCTCAAATTATGAGAAGAAAATCTTAGATTAGGATACTTAATTAATCTTGCTTCAATCATGTCGCAACCTTGTGAGTCGGGATTTTAGGAGCTCTAACTCTATGAAAGAAAGTGCCGAGTGGCGAGGTGCCGAGAACCAAATTTAACCATGGTTAGTTTTTTACCTTTAATCTTTGATCAAGGTTATCGCAAAGTTATCGTGTTCTTGGCTATCGGGGCTGTAAGAAAAAAAACTTGGGTTTGACGAATGCCGAGTCGTGAAACCCCGACGACGTATAAACATGGGTTAAAGGTTTTTACCCTAGTTAATGCCTTGAGTGAAAAATAAAAAACGAGTTCGCAGTTTCGCGACTCGGGACTTGTGAATTCAAATATTAAAGTATCCTACTTGTGAGACCCCGAAATAAAACAAAAGAGAGAACGTACTTCCGAAAATGGATCTGTTTTGAAAGTAGGAAAAGCATTTATGTTCAGGCGACAAGATTTCAGAGTTTTAAGATCTCGAAAGGAAAAAGAAAGTCAACTTAGATTTCAAGTTTCAAAAATTGAAAATTTTTTGGAAGGTAAAAACAAGGGCGGCTCCAACAGGTTCCACCTGGATCACAGACCAGTCAATTATATGATTAGCATCATGTACATATTTCTTCAATAATGAAACATGGAAAACATTATGTGATTTTACTGTGGGAGGAAGTTCTAGCCTATAGGCTACAGGTCCCACTCTATCTAGAACCTCAAAGGGTCCACAATATTGAGGTGCCAACTTGGCACAAGCTCCCATTTTCAGGAAACTCTTTCTAGGCCTAACTCTGAGATATACATGGTCTCCCGTCTTGAACTCTCTTGGAGTTCTCTTTTGGTCAGCATAACTTTTCTATCGGTTCTGGGTGACCTTCAGGTTTTGTTTTATCTGAGTTACCTGCTGTTCCATTTCTTTCAACATGTCGGGTCCAAAATAAATCCTATTTACGGGATTACTCCAGCTGACTGGAGTGTTACACGGTCTACCATAGAGGGCTTCGAAGGGACTCATCTTCAAGGATGCTTGGTAGCCGTTGTTGTAGGCGAATTCTACCAGTGGCAGGTAGTCTTCCCACTTCTTGGGTTGATGCATTACATGCATCCTTAACATATCTTCTAGTATTTGATTCACTCTTTCTGTCTGTTTGTCGGTTTGAGGGTGATAGGTGGTGCTAAACAACAACTTGGTCTCTAAACCAGCCATCGGTGATTTCCAAAAGTTGGAAGTAAATTTCATGTCTCTATCAGACACTATCTCTTTCGGCATACCATGCAGTCTAAATATCTCTTTCATGAATACCTGGGCGATATCGATTGCCTTGCAGGTAGACTTAACGGGGATGAAGTGAGCAGACTTGCTCAATTTATCCACCACCACCATAATGGCGTCATTATGTTTGGTTGAGGTTGGTAATCCA
>JASDQU010104621.1:444097-465417 GCA_032191745.1 Picea mariana | reverse complement strand
AGCAAGGAGAGTCGTCAAAGAAACCTAGGCCAAATAAAGCTCAGAAAATCAAACACCTCAAGGAGGTGATTGCTCAACAGGAAGTCCTGGAGCGAGTGATAAAAGAAAGATATAAAAGGTTGTCTGACAACTTTGCTCAAACGAATGCAGCATTCGAAAGGTTAGCCAAGCAGAGTGTTAAGGAAAAAAGGAAGAAGGAAAGACTCGTCAACAGCTGCAGCAGACTAAAGTTGCTTGCTCGACACCTCAAACAACGAATCAAAGGGTTGAAACGAAAGCTGAAGCAAAGGTCCCATCCAGACCTGCAAGTCTTAGATCAGGTGGCGGTCAACATGCAAGGTGAAAGGTCAGGTGCCAGTTAATTTCAGTTAGAAATAAATTTTGAAGGCGAAAAAGCTCCTTTTTGTGCATATCGCGACTTTCAACAGCACCCGGTTACTTTTTCGCTACCCGTTAGCTGTGGAAAGCGCTAGCTTTCAATAGCTAACCCGTGGAATTTTCAAACGGTCGTGATGTTGAAAGTTTTGTAGCCAGGTTTTGTGGACGAGATCACTACAGTTTGTTTCAAACTCATTTGAAGACATGCCAACGTGTCATGCATCATTAAATGGCATGCAAAACGGTTCAAAATCAAAGCATCCGAGGAATTTTTGGATACGTTTTCAAGGCCATATCCTAAAACTCAGCCATGAGTATTGGAGGAATGAAACAGTCACACACAGGTGTCACGCTACCTCACTACCTCGCAGGAGCTGGAAGCTGGAGAAAGCAGATGAAGGATGTTTGCATGATGAAGATAGTTCGAATACTATTTTCTGTTATTGAAGACTTTATGGTTATAGTTGTTTAAGTAAAATAGGACTGTTTTTATTTAATAACAGATCCATGTTTTTAGGATCTGTGCAACTGTATTGTAAAGGATATAAATGCCTATTTTGAAATCAAACAATGGTTCGATTCTGGAGAAATTTGAGTCTATGTTTTGATTACTTATCTTAATACAAAAAATCACAGTTTTCTTTTGCTACTGTAATCAGATTTTCATCCATCTTCTTTCTTTACTCTGTTTAAATTAGTTCAGCTTATGCTCATGATTTGAATGGAGGAACTTCTCATTGCTTAGTGTGACCCTGCATTATTTATGTATTTGGTTGTATAAACCCTGCATTTCAATGTATTTGGTTGTCTAAGCTATATTCTTCACACCTCTCTTGTTATCTGGCCTCTGATTTATAGTTTCTAAAAGCACTGGTTCATTAAGTTATTCTGATAAATAATCTCTTCATTGCACTATCTTAGTATCCCATTGATCCACCTACTGAAAACCATTCATCTGTTAAGTTACCAGGCATACTTAGCTTGCAACCCTAAGTAGTTTCCTAGAGTGATAACAGATGGCAAGTACAGAAATGAAGATGGCATGAGTACAGGAAGAATGTAACAGACGGGCACCAGAAGTATTTTGGGAAGACACTGCAGAGAAACCTCGATAAGATTAGAAGAGATAGTGCAGAGGATGTTTGGTATGTTTTACACGCAGCGTATGCTTGTCATTGATGGCAAGTACAACAACGATGATGGCTTGAGTACAACAACGATGATCAACAACGCAGTGATATTCAGGAAGACCAGCAACGCAACAATTGTCTAAATGCAACAATCCTCATTCATCAAATCGAGGATTGATCTAAACTGTTGATCAGGCATGATGAAGTCCCGTAAAGTTTGTGCAGCATTTCTGATCATTGGATCCCATCCAAAATTCCCGACAGAATGAGGGCCATCAAATCTGAATATAGACAAGAAGAGCATGCTGAAGAGGAGGATAGATCTCAGGCGTTAGATCTGAGTGTAGGGTCCGACCACCGTTGGATCGAGGAGAACCTGAACAATCTTTAAAGTGCAAGGAGTAGAGGGCTCACAAAATCCCGAAAGCAAGAGGATCATCCATCTCAGGGGGTTATGTGGACCGTTGATCCAACTCCCTGTCAGAGTTTTGGGGATCGAGAGTTGGAGATGACAAGTAATATCATCCATAGAAATCCTGATTTCGCGATATGCAAAATCGCGACGTAATCTGAGATGTCAAATCAAGATCACATCTGGACCGTCGATCAGACTCACATCAGCAAACCACGTCAACTAGTAACACATGGCACAACTAGATAATGACAAGTGTCAGACTGATTCAACATGCCAAGCACATGTAAGCCACGAATCAGGGTGACATGTGGTAGTTATTTAACACATGTGACATCAGCAGACTTACACCATGTTAGAGTTTTGAGGATCACGTGTTGGAGATGTCAAAGAAACAATGCAACAGGAATCCCAATTTTGTGATATGCAAAATCACGACTTAATCGCAGCCGTTGAATTAAGATCAGATCTAGACTGTTGAGCCAACTCCATATCGGAGTTTCGTTAATCGCGACATAGAGAGACAAGAAAACAATGCAACAAGAATGTCAAAATCGCGATATGCGAATTCATGATTCAATCACAGCCATTGAATCAAGATTGAATATGGATCGTTGAATCCAAGTCCATTTCGGGAATTCGAGGATCAAGAGTTGAAGCTGTCAAGGAATGTTAACATCAATAATTCCGATATCTCGATATGTGAAATCGCGACGTAATTGCAACCGTCAGATTAAGATGTGATCTGGACCATTGATACGACTTCTTTACAGAGTTTCGTGGATCGGGATTTGGAAGTGACAAGAACATTCACCACAGGAATGTTGAAATTGTGATATGCGAAATCGTGAAATGATCTGAACTGTCAGATCAAGTGTTGATCAGGACCGTTGATCCCACACCATTTCGGGGTATCGGGGATCGCGACTTGGAGAGTTGAGATGCCTCATCTCCAGCCTCACGAAATGAGAAATCATGAAAGCGCCTTATGCATAAGGCTGTGGTCACAGCCCTTGGTCACATCAGCGAGAGATGGAGCAAAGAGATAGAGCAACCAAGCTATGTTTCGGGGATCGCAACTGGGAATGTTGAGATGCATGGTCACACGAATGCCGAATTTTCGAATGCCGAAATGCCGAAATGAATGCAAAATCCCATGGAATCAATCCAACGGTGCAGGTGAACATGAGCATGATCGAAGGTCTAATATTGATCATCACATTGTAACTTCTAGAAACCATTGATGGTTTCTACTAGAGGATGCGAAGAGACTTCTGTGTGATTTCCAGAGAAGCTGAAGAGTTACAAGGAATCTGCCAGTGTAATGAAGACGATTCGTGGAGGAAATTGACAGCTGGATGAGGGTTGGAGCCTATAACTGAAATAGAAAGGATAAGCTCGACTATGCCAGAGAATATGAATAGTCTCAACTGCCAGAGAGGCTGAGGAATCTCAACATAACACCCAGTGATGTTGAACACGTGGGAAAACCGCCAGAGAAGCTGAAGAGTTACCATGATGATCAGGCAGAGCACTTGAGAGGTGGAGGATATCGGCGTGGTGTGAGTATGCAGAGGCATTGTGCACATTGCATGCACAAGGTGCACAAAAGCTATAAGTACACGGTACAGAGAAGAGATGAGGTGGTTGTTGGAGTTGTTGTGGTCGCTGTGTAGAAGGATTGAAGTGTGAGAAAGGAGGTAGAGCACAGGGGTAGAAATACGCAGTAGAGGAAGGTTGCATTGAAGGGACATGGTGCAAAGAGTATAAATGGTAGACGAATAGATAGCGCAAGTCATGTGTGCGGGAAGGCAGTGAGGCAGACAAAGCAACAAAATGCAGAAGAACAGTGATGAGTCTGGTAAGCCATTGTTGAACATTATATCACTGTAATAAGTTTCAGTAGCAAAGATTTATGTTTCAGGGTGGAAGGGAGGTGCTAGGGAGGATTGTTGTCCTCATAGTTTCAAGTGGGTGCTTGAACACAGGGAGTTGTAGCTTCCATCTGGTTGCAGCCAAAGAAACCAGGGTGGCAGGGTGGTGTAAGGGAGAACTCTTGTTCTCTGTTATATAGGTTGGTGCCTGTATGATTGGAAGTTGGTGCTTCCATCCAGTTGGTGTTGGAAACACTCAGGGAGTTGGTGCTTCCTTCTAGTTGGTGCTAGAGAAACCAGGGAGTTGGTGCTTCCTTCTAGTGGGTGCTAGAGAAAACAGAGAGTTGGTGCTCTCAACAAGTTACAGCTTGCAAAACAGAGGTTGTAGCCTCATTATGAGTTGGTGCTCATATGTATGATAATGTAAAGAATGTAACTATTACTTATCATATAAAGAAAAAGAGGTTTTTACCCTGTATGGGTTTCCTCGGGAAACATATGTCTCTGTGTTTCTCATATATGTGACTGATGTTGAATGTGCCATTGTTTATTTATCTGCATTATTGTGATCATCATTTAGTGTTTCTGCAAAGAGTTTAAAAGAAGCATAATTGTTTAAGCACGGTAAAAACTGATTCACCCCCCCTTTCTCAGTTGTCCAACACTTTGTATGTCACGTGGCTATGTCGTCTTAATTTGAGTCTTCTCACATAGATCCATAGTGTATTCCTGGTGGCTATGTAGTATTTTTGATGGCATGGATCCATGGTGTATGATTGGTGGCCATGAACTATGTTCATGATGTTATCTGTCTATGATCTGAGTATGGGAATGCCTACCTCAGAATTGGTATTATATTCTGCAGATGCTTGGTTGTTTGCAGGTTTCCAATTAGGTGCACTCCTAGTTTTTGACACACACATGCAGTTTACAAAGTATTTTGACTGTCACAGATTCCGACCTCATACTTTGGGGGGCATTCTGTTACACATGATTTTGGTCATTCTAGTGATATCTTGACAATGGTGTATTCAGGCTCCCAACAAGAAATTTTTTCCTGAGAAAAGTGGCTCTTGTCTCCTTCCAAAAACAGATTTTTAAAGTGAGTTCGAAGGCTTCCTATGGCCTAGGGTACGAGAATCCCTCATTCTCACAGGCCACCCACACTTAGGGTGCGAACTTCTCGCAGTATGCTCCATACACAGGGTGCGAACCTGTTTTTAAGCTTGGAAAGGAGAAGAGGTATCGAGGGTTATAGAAGGGAATCTTCTAGAAAATGAGTTGGCATTCATATGGTTTTCATTTTACTAACTTCTCAGATTTGATAGGATCATCCTCATCCATGTAACCATCTCTCCTTCTCCTATATATTGAAAGGTTTCTCATGGAAAAGGTTAAGAAAGATTGAATGAAGAATTGGTGAAAGAATTGTGTGAAGAACCCTGCTTTGACAGAAGCTTGAAGGCTCTATTTGGTCTATCAAGAGGAATTGGATCTTCTTCATGCAAGTATAGAGCAAGTGTGTGTGTTGGAACCGAGGGTCATTGAAAGGAATCTTGTGACATCAAGGCAATCAGGTTGTATCTTCTACTTTCAATTAATATGACACAACGACATGTCCCTTTCCCATAAAGTCACTCTTACTTTATTGTGTAATTCCTTGATCATATGCATAAGTTGACATTGAATATACCTTGCTATCTTCACTTTGGTTGGCTTGTGTTGTCTTGGACTTGACCTCATGAGAGAACCGGAGTGAAGCGGGAACAACAAAGACCCAAGGAAGCGATATAAAGGTATGTCACTTGTTCCTTCCTATTAGCAGATTCAATGATTACAACTTAGGGAAAGAGTCGTGTCCTGTCCTGTTTTTTTCTAGATCTAGGTGGATCTAGGGAGATATATTAGTGTCCGTACCTACCGATTAGTTTGATAATAGTTTGGCAATAGCGCAGGTAGTGCAAGACCTGATATACTTGTTGACCTCATGTCGAAGTTTCGTCGAGTAGAAAGTTTTTGTAGCATCGCCACTGTCTTTTCGACACCGAAGTGTCCTGCCACCCATCTGTAGTGGGCTTCCAAAATCACTCGCTCACTTGATGGAACACATATATTTCCCATACGACACAACAACCCATCATAAATATGGAAATTATCAACAACTGCCTTTGCACCCAACATTTGGTAGGTGGTGGCGAAGTATGGGTCTGTCTCATATATTTGGGGCCATCCAGAGATCTCATGGCCGTAGATGTTTAGCACTGTGGTGAGTGCCACGACTAGTGGTGTACTGAGTCAATCAGTGACGTGGTTGGTGCTTCCAATTTTATACTTGATGTTGAGGTGGAATTGTTGCAAGTATGTGGACCAATTTTGATGGTGGGAATTCTGCAATTTTCCTTGTGTCTGCATGAACTGCAGTGGCTTATGATCAGTGTGGATGATTGTCTCCCTCCCAAGAATGTAATGTCTCCACTGGTGGTAGGCTTGCACAATGGAGTACATTTCTTTGTCATAAGTAGGGTACTTACGGACAACATCTGATAGTGTCGCACTATGATAGGCCATGGGGTGGTTGTGCTACATGAGAACGACAACCACAACATAGTCTAAAGCATTAGTCTCAATCTCAAAGGGTTGTTGCAGGTCTGGTAGTGAAAGTAATGGGGTTGAGCACACACGTTGCTTCAAATCATCGAATGCTTGTTGTTGGGGCTGGCCCCACACAAAATTCACCTTACCACCACCCCTGGTTATTTGGCTCAGGGCCCATGCAATATGGGATAATCCCAGCACAAACCTGCGGTAGAAATTGGCAAGGCCCAAGAAGCTCCGAAGCTTAGTGAGTGTGGTTGGGGCTGGCTATTCACAGATGACTTGGATCTTGGCTGGATCCACATGTATTCCATGTTGATCAATGATGTAGCCTAGGTAATGGACCCTGTCCATGCTGAAGGAGCATTTTCCCAAGTTTATGTATAGCTTGTGCTGCCGCAGGGTGTGTAGAACTTGTTGAATATGCTGCAAGTGTTCAGCCCAAGTCTTGTTGTAAATGAGAATGTCATCCAGATACACCACTACAAAAGTATTGGTGAATGGTCGCAAGATATCGTCCATCATCCTCATGAAAGTGGTTGGATCATTTGTCAGACCAAAGGGCATGCCCAACCATTCAAAAAGGTCTTCCTTTGACTTGAAGGTCGTCTTCCATACATCTGTCTGTTCTATCGGGACCTGGTGGTAGCAAGACTTCAGATCAATCTTAATGAAGTATTTGGCCCCCATGAGTTGATCAAGGAGGTCGTCAATTCAAGGAATTGGGTACCGGTTTCTGACTGTGATTTTATTCAGAACCCAATAATTAATGCAAAGTCGCCAGGTTCCATATTTCTTCTGTACCATCACGATTGGGTTCCCGCAAGGTGATGAGCTGGGATGGATGTGCCCCTTATGGAGCAATTCTTGGATCTATCACTTGATCTCCTCATTCTCTAACAGAGAGCGACGATAGACTGGCCCATTGGGCAGCGGTGCGCCAGGGGTCAGATCGATGGGGTGCTTGACTTGGCAATGCAGAGGTACCCCAGTAGGTGAAAAGAAGATATCTGAGTATTCTTCCACGACCTTATCTACTTGATTCTGCTGTGTGGATAGGTCAGCCGCAGAGACCCTGGATGTGGCTATAATTTTTCTCTCATTCTGAGAGAGATTCATGAAGAAGACAAACTTCCCCGTCTGAGAGATGACCTTCCTGCATTGCTTAGCAGAGATCAAGGAAATAACACTAGGTGGGACAGCCTAGGGTATTCTGTACAATTTTCTGTTCAAAGTAATAATAACACTACGAGGCCTAGACTCATATACAACATGACATTTCCATAAATAAGGTTGGCCCAAAAGAACATCACAAACTTCGAGAGGAGCAACATCACACAGTACCTTGTCTTAGAAGGGCTTGATGCCATATGAAAATTGACACTGTTGGCTGACGCGAAGATCACTTCCTTGGCGGAGCCATCCAATGGTGTAGGGTTGTGAGTGAGGCGTTGTCGGTAGGGCCAACCACTTGATGACCTCTGCTGAGATGAGGTTCTTCTAGCTACCACTATCAACAATGAAGTGCAGTGAGGTGCCTTTTACCCACATCTGTGAATGGAAGAGGTGCTCTCCTTCTTCTGGGTTGTCTGGTTCACCATGCTGAAGCTTGGTGGTAGCAACGGTGGCACTGGGTTCCATGTCAATGATCCATCTTCCCCTTTCTAGTTCTGACTCAGAGTCAGAACCCACATCTGATTCATAGGATTTCACTTCGGCCACCAATGTCTATTTTGAGTGATAGTCAATAGTGTTATGCCAAGGGCTCTTATGGAAGTTGCACCACTTCCCAGTATCTTTCTTTTTCTTTCCGGTGTCCTTCTTTGCTTGCAGGTTGGACTAGTTGTCATAATACTATCCATACTTTCTCTATGATTTTTTCTGTGGGTTGGGGCCACCCTTTCCTGGATTTTTTTGTGAGGGGTTCCCCGGCCCAAATTGTCGCGTCTTTTGTTTGATCTTCTGCTCGATTTTGATGGCATATCGGTAGGCCACTCCCAAGGATGATATGTCTAGAAATTCAATTTCAGTCTGGATGTATCTATGCAGAGCACCGTGATACTTGAGCACCATATTTCACTCTAAATCTTTGATACCCATCTTGGTGCGTAAGGTATGGAAGATATTTGTGAGATTTGGCACTGCTTGGTCTCTTTCTTGCCGCAGTGTGGTCCATTTGGTATACAAGTTGTCATAACTTTCAACAGGGTAGTATTGTTCCTTAATAGCATCCCTGAAGGATTCCCAAGTGGTTGTGACTATAAATAATGAGGGTTCCTCTATTTCCTTTTTCTCACAGAAAGTTTCCCACCAATATTTGACATGGGGAACGACTTTGAGGAGAAAAAAAGTAATCTTTTCTCTATTTGAAAAGTTATGTTCAAAAAAATACCCTTCTAGTAGATTCAACCACTTGTCTATAGCATATGCATCTATCTGACCTTCAAATATAGGAATATCAAAGTTTATTTGTACCTTGAAGGGGGCGGTGCCTCCGCTCAAAGAAGATGCGTCGCTTGTTGGTAGTCGCCGAAGGATTTGCATGAAATTATCCATCATCTTGTTCCTTTGTTGCATGAGGGATTCCTCAATCAACAATTTGAAAGGATCTCCTGTCCCATCATCTTTCTTTTCTCCTTCCATGAGAGGTTTCTTTGGTGTGAGAGAGATTTTGTCCTCAAGAGAAGCAAGCTCGAGACCCAAATCTTTGTACTCCGACCTCGTTGGGGACATGCATTAAGGCAACAAGGAGCAGACCGCTCTGATACCACTGATCTGGATTTTATGAGCAGAATGAAATGAATACAAATTATTATCATATGCTTAACAAAGAATAACAGAGATACAATAAAAATGGTTTTTTATTCAATAAGGAAATAAGCTGAAACTATAAAATTCAACAAAAAACAAGCTTGCTAGAATGGTGGCGGCTTATCTCTGAGAAGAGATGCGATGATTGTGCTCATTCAAAAGAATATGATTACAATGGGGATCTCAAGGCATTTTTACAATAAACAGGAGTTTCAAAAAACCTAAACATCCAAAAACCTAACCCTAGGAGATGAAGCGCCAAAAGTCATGTGCGACGTTTGGGTAAGTTAGTACATCAACTTCCCAGGGTTGTAAATTTTGCATACGATCTCTGTTTTAGGTGTATGATAGCCCATTAGAAATATCTATTCGAGGAATACAAAATTTGCACAAAATTTCTTGATAAAATTTTGCGACCGCAGCATACCCCAAAAAATGTTTTTTAGGGCCTCAAAACAGCTCCGGAAGTTCTAGACCCAAAAAATTGCTAAAAATAGTAAATTAGCAAAATTGCTAGAAAGTTGTTTTGAGCCAATTGGAAAATGTGGGTGGCCACTGATATCCACCTGGATCAATAGGAAACTGGACCAATACGTTTAATGATATGATGGAGGCCATAAAATTTGGGTGCCAACTTGTGGTGGCCATGGGATTTGAGGGAGGCTTGCCTATAAGGTTGGAGTTGAAGAAACATCTGATCACCTTCTTGGAAAACCCATTCAGAATTTTGTTGTTCATCCTATTAATACATATGATTTTGGGTTGTGTGGAGGTTATCCTTCAAAGCTGTGAGGGTAGTTGCTTTCCCTTGCAACAACTTGTCAACAACCTGGACCTTTGATGTGCTTAGAAGGTATGAAGTTACTATCGGTGGTTGTTGGCCATACACCATTTCATATGGTGTCATTTTGGTTGTTGTATTATAGGAAGTGTTGTACCACCATTCTGTCAAAGGTAACCATTACGCCCACTGATGTTGTTTATTCGATGCAAAACAACAAAAATAGGCTTCCAAACATTTATTGACAACTTCTGTTTGGCCATCCATCTGGGGGTGATAGGTTGTGCTCTTGTTCAAATGTGTTCCCTATAATTTAAACAATTCTTTCCAAAATGTGGTAGTTTTAAGTTTTAAACCTGTGAAGTAAAGCAATGCATATAGATTCTTAAGCAAAACAGAATTTAATCAATGGCTCATACACATAGTACACAAAGATTTATACCGGAAACCATTAACCAGGGAAAACCTCTCTTATATTCATAATGTTGAATTTCACCATTCACCATACAATATATACAATGTTTTTTAGGTATTCCGTATATACCAAAACCCTAATTCCTTAATCCAGGATTAATTTAGAAAACCGCTAAAAATAGAAAAATCCGCTAAAAATAGCAAAAACCATCCCCAAAAAAAAATTTGGGGCCCTGCACGTAACCAGGGGGGCCATACCTTCCCCCCCCTAGGACCCCCCTAGGAAGTGCTCGACGCACATGACACAAAGAGCACTACTAGAGGGGTCGTCAGACGTAGTTTTCAAATCTGACGCACCCACATACACACATGCAAAGAATATAACACATACCCAACATTCTCCCACTTGTTGTTTTCTTTTCATCTAGGGGTCCATAGGATTATATAGTCAACAATCGAGGGCAACAATGCCCATTTTTACTCTACACCAGAAGAAATTTTCTATGCTCACATACTTTGTCAATGAATCTGCAACATTCTTCAAAGTGTCAACCTTTTCCATCAACACCTTGTTTTCCTCAACCATGTCTCTCGCAAAGTGATACTGAACATCAATATTATTTGTCTTTGAATGTTAAGTTGGGTTCTTTGCTAGGAAGATTGCACTCTGACTGTCACAATCTAATCTCACTGCTTGTTTTACCAACCCAATACCTGAACAAAATATCTGTAACCATACTGCTTCCTTGCTTGCATGAGTGGCTGCCATGTATTCAGCTTCTGTAGTTGAGAGTTCCACTACAACCTACCTTTTTCTCATCCAACTGATTTCTCCTCCAAATAGGTTAAACACATACCCACTTGTAGATATTATGTGATCCAGATCTCCAGCCTAGTCTGCATCAACAAAGGCATGTATGTCCACCACTTTGTCCAATCCTAGTCTTCCTTGGTAGCACAATCCATAATTGGTAGTGCCATGCAAATACCTGAAGACCCTCTTTATTGCTGTCCAATGCTCCTTCCCTAGTTTTGATATATACCTGCAAAAATCCCACTGCATGTGCAATGTCCAGTCTAGTGTATACCATTGCATACATCAAACTGCCAACTGCACTGGCATACAGAACATGGGACATGTCCGCTTCTTCTTCTTGTGTTGTGGGACACTGATCTGCATATAACTTTACACCTATAGGAATAGGAACCTTGACCGGTTTACTTCCATGCATATTAAAACTCTGCAATATCGTCTCAACATATTTTCTCTGATTCAACCAGAGTTTCATGTTTGCACGATCTCTTTTAATTTCTATTCCCAGAATGAAGTTAGGAGCACCAAGATCCTTCAAGTCAAATTTGGAGGATAGTTGTGATTTCACCTCCTTGATAACATCCATGTTATTTCCTACCAACAACATGTCATCAACATACAACACTACATAAATGAAGTGATTACCAATCTGCTTGGAATATACACAGTGATCAACTCTCCTTCTCACAAATCCCAATCCAAGGATGTATGTGTCAAAATTTTGGTACCACATCCTAGGTGATTGCTTCAGACCATATAGTGACTTCTTTAGCTTACAGACCAACTCTTTCTTTCCCTTCACTACAAATCCTTCTCGCTACTTCATGTAGATTTATTCTTCCATATCCCCATGTAGGAGTGATGTCTTCACATCCATCTGTTCCACTTCAAGATCAAAAGCAACAACAATAGATAAAATAAATATAATAGAAGTTAACTTAGCAACAGGAGAAAAAATCTCACCAAAGTCAATTCCCTCTACCTGGGAATAACCTTTTGCTACTAACCGATATTTGTATTTATCCACTTTTCCTTTTGCATTAAACTTCTTCTTAAACAACCATTTGCTACCAACATATTTTCTTCCATATGGAAACTCAACTATATCCCATGCCTCATTCTTATCCAAGGCATACATTTCTTCAACCATGGCCTTCTTCCAAAGTTTACTATCCTCTGAATTCACTACTTCCCTGACAGTTCTGGGATCATCATCAGTAATAGATAAAGAAAAATTGGAACGGAAATCAGGTGGACTATACCTTTCTGGTTGCCTTGTTTCTCTCACCGATCTCCTCAATATTGTGGTATGAGGTTCTTCTTATTCTTCTACTTCATCTTCCTCAGATGATTCAAATTTTGCATCATCCAACGCAAGATCTATTTTCTCAGGTTCTTCTGGCCTTGGTAGGAATTCATGTTTGGAAACATCTTTTACCTCTCTGAAAACAACATCTCGATTGTAAACAGTCTTCTTGGTATCTGGGTTCCCAAGCTTATAACCTTTCACACTATCTTTATAACCAATAAAGATACACTTTTCAGCCTTTTTTATCCAACTAACTCCTATTTTTCTTTGGAACATGTACATAAGCATCACAACCAAACACTCTAAGATGTTGAAGAGAGGGTTTCTTTTCAGTCCATACCTCATGTGGATTTTTATCATCCAACACTGATTAAGGTGATCGATTGACCATGTAACATGTTGTACCCACTGTCTCTACCCAGAATTCATGTCCTAACTTAGCACAGCTGAGCATGCTCCTTGATTTTTCCATCAGTGTACTGTTCATCCTTCCTGCAACTCCATTCTAATGAGAAGTGTATGAAGTAGTATTCTACCTTGCTATACAACACTTCTTACAAAATTCTTCGAATTCATTTCCACAAAATTCTCCTCCATTATCTATTCTCAATACCTTTATTTTCTTTTAGGTTTAATTTTCTACCAGGGCCTTAAACTCTTTAAATTTATCAAATACCTCAGATTTCTTTCTAAGAAAATAAATCCATTTGTTCCTTTAGAAATCATCTATGAATGAAACATAATACATATATTTACCTAGGGATGGAACAGGAACAGGTCAAAACACATCACTGTGTATCAACTCTAAGATCCCCTTTGCTCTTGTAGCACCAGATGGGAATCTTACTCAATTTTGTTTACCATATATGCAATCTTCATATAAATAAAAATCCAGACTAAAATTAGAAATACCTTCAACCATACATTTACCGTGTAGTGTTCGAAGGCCCTTTTCTCCAATATGCCCCAGTCTTTGATGCCACAACATGGTCTTCTTTTCAGGGACAATATTGGTCTTTTCCCTTCATTTCTCTGCTCAAGGACAACATAATTGTTACACCCATTAGTATAAGTTATTCCCAACAACTTGTACAAAGTTCCACACCGAACTCCCCTCATAAACACTATTTCTCCTTGTACCATCTTGCAAGTGTCGTTTCCAAATACAGTATCCACTCCTGCATCATCCAACTTGCTTACAAATATTAGACTCCTGGCTAGTTTTGGAATGTGCAAAACCCCAGGGAGAGTTATAATCCTTCCATCTTTTAGAATAAAATTAACCCTTCCGCGTCCCATGATTTTGGCTGTCAAGTCATATCCTAGGAATACATCACCACCATCATATTTTTCATATTCAGAGAACCACTCCCTGTGAAGAGTCATATGGTATGATGCACCTGAGTCGATCAAACATACATCACGGTCTTCATGTGTACCTGTAGATGCTAGGTAAACATCACCTCCTTCTTCAGTGGAGGATTTCACCTCTATGGAAGAGGTACTATCAGATCCCTTTGGTTTTTCAACCTTCTTAGACTTGCAATCTTTCTTATAATGCCCTGTTTTACCATACTTCCAACATTTCCTCAAAGATTTTCTCGGAGACTTAGATCTACCTATAGATTTAGATCTCCCCCCCCTGAAGGATTACCAGGATTCCTGTCTTGGATACGACCTCTTACAAATAAAGCATCTGTGCTATGACTATCCATGCTTTTCTACCTCATCTCTTCAGATAACAAGGGTGAAACTACATCCTCATACTTCAATGTTGATTGAGTGGTACTACCAATTTCTACAACTAGATTATCCCAAGAGTCTGGAAAAGAACATAACAAAGAAACACACTTATCTTCTTCTGCAATCATAATATTAACATAGACAAGTTGACTTACCAGAGTATTAAAGGAATTTAGATGTTCTGTCACGGAATCTCCATATTCCATCCTAAGATGATACAACTTCTTTCGAAGAAACAACTTGCTTACCAGGGACTTTGATTGATACAAATTCCCTAACTTATTCCATAGTTCCTTGGTTGTAGATTCTCCCAAGACATTCAACAACACTGAATCTGCTAGGTAGAGTAGAATAGTACTCCTTTCTCTTATGTCCAACTTCTCCCAATCTTCCTTTGACATACCAGTAGGTGGTATACTAGTAGGTTGTGTACCAGTCATCTATGTGCCAATAGGCTGTTTACTAGGATCCACAATGATCCATTGTTCTTTGTCTATAAGAAGGTCCTTCATCTTGAGCTTCCATAGATCAAAGTTTTTACCGTTGAACTTCTCTATCTTGATTCTAGAAGAGCTCATCATTACTCTTTATACACTTGAATAACCACTGCAAAAGATCCCACTAAACCCAAGTTTATCATAGACCCAAGATAAACTTGATTTATCAAGACCAAGCCAAACCCTCAACAACAAAGGCATCCTTGTGAAGAAAAAAAGGAGCTCCGATACCACATGTAAGTTTTAAACTTGTGAAGTAAAGCAATGCATATAGATTCTTAAGCAAAACAAAATTTAATCAATGGCTCATACACATAGTACGCAAAGATTTATACTAGAAACCCTCAACCGGGGAAAACCTCTCTTATATTCATAATGTCGAATTTCACCATTCACCATACAATATATACAATGTTTTTAGGTATTTTGTAGATACCAAAACCCTAATCCCTTAATCCAGGATTAATTTAGAAAACCGCTAAAAATAGAAAAATCCGCTAAAAATAGCAAAAACCACCCAAAACAAAATTTCGGGGCGCTGCCCTGGGCCATCGCCCCGGGCCACCGCCCAGTGCCAAACATTGCCCGTAACCAGGGGGGGCATACTTGGCCCCCCTTTGGACCCCCCTAGGAAGAACCCAGCACAAACGACACAAATAACACTACTAGAGGGATCGTCAAACATATTTGTCGAATCTGACGCGCCCACACACACACATGCAAAGAATATAACACATACCCAACACTAGTGAAATTCAGGTCACAATCAGACACAATGGAAGTTGGCATGACATGGAGTTTAAAAATATGATCAATGAAAACTTGTGCTACCAGAGTGTGCATAAAAGAATGTGATAAGGCACAAAAATGTGCATACTTTGAGAGGCGATCTACCACGACAATGATGAATGACTTGTTTCCTGCTCTTAGAATTTGCATGATAAATTCCATGGAGATTTCAATACAAATAGAAGATGGAATGGGTAATGGATGGAGAGATCATGGGGTCTTGATAGTTTCAGCTTTATGGCATTGAAAAATATCAAATTCTGTGACAAAGGTATGAATTTCCTTCTTCATGCCTTGCTAGAAAAAAGAACAGCAAGCATGAGCATATGTCTTTTGGAATCCTGAATGACCTAAAATGGAAAAATAATGCAACTCATTTAAGATATTGGGCTTGAGTGTTTAATTCATAGAAAGAACCAATTGCTCCTTATATCAAGGATATTTTCTTTCGAGGTGTAGTCAGTGGCTGGGTTAGGGTCCTCCTGAAGGCACTGAATTAGTTGGGATATAGTTGGGTGAGTGATCCACTCTTGTTGAACTTCCTTAATACAATTAGGAACCAGTAATGATAAGGGAAAGAAGGACTCACCGTCCTTATATTTTACGGACAATGTATCTTCCACTACATTGTCTTTTCCTTTTTTATATATGATCTCATAATCATAGCCCAACATTTTGGTTAGCCACTTGTTTTGTTCTGGGGAGGATAACCTCTATTCGAGGAAATACATTAGACCACGGTGATATGTTTTGATATGAAAATGGTGGCCCAATAGATATGGTTTCCAAGTGTGCGCAGGATGGAGAATGTCCATCATTTCCTTTTCATAGGTAGATTTTCCCAAATTATGACCACTCAAAGCATGGCTAGTGAAAGTAAGAAGCATACCTTCTTCTGTTAGAACTATGCCAATACCAGTTCCTGAAGCATCATATTCCACAACAAAAGTTTTGTTGAAATCAGGGGTGGATAAGACAGGGGTAGTGCACATGGACTGCTTTAAATATTTGAAAGCATGTTCTGCTACCGATGTCCAATGAAATGAATTCTTCTTAATAAGGTTCGTCAATGGCTGGGAAATTTTGACACAATGGTGGAAAAATTTTCTGTAATATCCTGCAAGGCCCAGGAAACCTCAAAGGTGTTTCAATGTCACGGGTCTTGTCCAATCCTGCATATCTTAAATATTTTTGGGGTCTACTCTCACCCCTTCACGGCCCAAAATGTGTCCCAATTATTCGACCTCACTCACCCCAAAAGAACACTTTGAATTTTTGACAAACAATTGATTTCCCTGTAACAATTGGAGTAATTTTTCCACATGTGGTAGATGGGAATCCCAAGTGCAGTTGTAAATGAGGATGTTGTCGAAGAAGACTAGAACAAGATTCTGAAGGTAGGAATTCAAGAGTTTATTCATGAAACTTTGGGAGGTAGATGGAGCATTACAAATGCCAAAAGGCAGTAGCAAGAATTCATAATGGTCTTCATGATTTCGGAAAGAAATATTGGGGATATCTACTTCATTCATCCTAATCTGGTGATATCTTGAGCGAAGATCCAATTTGGTGAAGATGCAGGCGATGTGGAGTTCATCCAATAGGTTATCAATGATAGGAATGGGAAAATTATCCTTAATGGTTAATTTATTAAGGGCACAAAAATTTGGACACCTGCACTAAGAACCTTCTTTTTTTAAGACCATCACAATCGGGGATGAATATGGGCTATTACTTGGGAGAATGACATCATCCTCCAATAGTTTCTACACTATTTTCTCAATTTCGTTTTTTTAGCAAATGGATACCTATAGGGGCGTACATTGGGGGGATGACTTCCTGGAAGGAGAGGGATGTTATGATCATGTTAACCTCTAGAGGGAGGTAATCCTATGGGAATTTCAAAAACCTTGTGGTGCTTGTCCAAGACTAGTTGCAGATCAAGATGTACTATTGGGGATGAATGATCACTTACCTGGATCACATTAAGTTGAGGAATCACACCATGGTGGGATTTATTTAGGATTTTCTCCATCTTGTGAGAATTGATAATTTCTGGGGAGCCAACCTTTAGGCTCTAGAGGTTATAAGTGTGATCATATTAAGTAAATATCATATATAACTCTCGATAATCCATGGTAATTGGTCCTAGAGTGAAAATCCATTCAACACCCAAGACAATATCACAACCTCCCGTGGAAATGGAAAACATGTGATTTTTCAGGTGATAATTCTCTATTTGGAGTTTGGCATTCTCATAGCGGCCCCAACATTTCATTGTGACACCATTAGCTATAAGAATTTGAAAATTAGAAACTGGTCTAACAAAGTATGGGTGATACCGCTATCAATCAACACCGCGACTGGCCTACGTTTGATGTATCCCTTGATATTTAATATATGTGGGGTAGAAATATCTACGAGGGCATGGATAGAGATGATAGGTTCCTCCAGTTCCACAGGTGTTGCAACTGGATCTAGGGTTTGTTCAATTGGTTGTGTTTCCTCTGGGTCAGGAGCCTCATCTGATGATATGTCTTCATAGGAGGTGGAAGTTGATGCATTAATTTGGAAGAAATTTTGTTCATGACATTTATGGATTAGTGAATAATTTTCATCACAATAATAGCAAAGTMCTTTCTTCTGACGTTTCACCATTTCGGTGGGAGATAACTTTTGTACCTTCAAAGTTTGTGTCAGAGATGGGTTAGCCTTTTGGTGAGGGCAGTTGGTAACTACAACACRCATGCATGGGGCCTGAAGAATGGTCTCTACTTCTAGTGATAATTGGAAATCCTGGAACCATGTAATAGGTTGATGCATGCTCACATGACCTCAAATGGCGTCCTTTAATCCACTGAGAAAAGATTCAAGATAAAACTAATCAGATAGACCCTTAGTTTTGATAGCCAACTATTTGAATGTCATGATTAAATATGATACTGGCTCTATTTGGCGTAGCTTAGTGAGTCGCCCCAAAAAATGAGATTCCCTATCAAAACGGGCACAAACTGCTTTGGTGAACATGTTCCAAGTGGGTATTCCTAGATAACATTTATTATTCCACTGCCACCACTACCAACATTCTTGATCCAAGTATAGAACTCCAACATGGAGTTTTGTCTCATAATCTCGAATATCATGGAGGGATAAGTATTGTTCCATGTGAGAGACCCACCCTGTTGGGGTTGATCTATCAAATTTATGCATTTCAAATTGGGGAACCTTATTCCAAGAGTTGGGAGAACCCTAAGGGGACTAGTATGAATGAGTATTCTCACTATGGGAAGAATGAGGGTCATCGTAATTGGAATCAATGTGCTTAACCTTGATGAGTTTCTTCATTTCATGGAATTATTTACCGAGGGAGTCCTAGAATTCGATTATGAGGGAGGCAATATTGTAGGTGAGGGAGTCTTGGAACTAGTGGCATAGGTCATGGAGGTGTTGGTCTAGGTTGGTCACCTGAGATTCCAAATATTCAAGGTTCTGAGTGTGGGTGGTAGGGGCCATTGTGGAGGCTTAGGTCGCAGATGAGGTTGTATGGAAAGTAAATTGGTCTACATGAATTGATAGGTACCACATAGATCAATACAAAGAGAGGAATCCAATGGGATAGGTAAAAAATAAGGGTGTTGAGAAAGGGTCGGGTCCATATGAAAACAAGTCTTAAAAATGAAGGGTACCACTGCAATAATGACGAAGAGAGGAATCCAATGAGATAGGTCTCAAATAAGGGTGTAGGAAAGACCCATACTTTTTTTATTTTTGATTTTTTTTTACTCCTACAGAGTTATACTCCGATATGAATAATACTACAATGATGAAATGCCTAGATGCTTAACATGTAGAAATGTGTAGTAATTTCACAACATGAATGCAGGAGGTAAGGTTTCACTACAATAAATCTTGTTTGTTCCTTTTCTATTATGTTTCCATCCCAAGTGTTAGGGTGTTTATTGTTTGTACAATGCTATAACTCTATGATATACACACAGGGTCGAACAATAGTACTTGGCCCAATATCTCAGGGAACCAACTAAGGAGGCTAGACCATACCCTTAGTCATACTACCCGATTACCTAGGTACTAGAGAGTATCTTCCCGAGTGTTGTTCTCGATGGTACTATAGAAGTTAGGTGGCTAATCGATTGATCTATGGAGGGTTTCAGGATACCTAGGCCAGTCTGTATACAGGTGTTGTCTGATGCGCTACCACTTGAAGGGGTACCAACATGGGTTACATGGGTGGCCAATAATGTGCGCTTAAGTACCTCTTTTATTTCTTGCGTGTATGCTTCCCTTACCGTAGATTTATGTGTTGAACAATAGATTTGTGTAGTTTAAAGATGTCGAAATATGTATCTACCCGAAAAAAAATTAACCCACAACTCTTGCCAAGGAAAGAGCTCTAATACCACTTGTAAGGTACCATATCTATTATGATAGAGAAAAAAACAAATATTGCAGAGAATAAAAATGAAACAACACAATATATGAAACCACAACACAAAAATCATACCTTTATTGATAGGAAACAATGTTCACTTGCCTCTTCGAGGGGGCAACCTCCAGCATAGCATTACTCTATTACAATAATTCTCAAGACAATATTTCTCATACCTCCTACTCTTATTTATACTAATTCTATATTCTAAGGAACATTCTATAGGAAGATCCTTCTAGAATCTTGAAGCTTCCATTAGGTCTTCTTACATTGACTTGTTCACATTTATTTACTATGCCTTATTAACTAATGTCGACCTTTATTACATGGAAAATATGTATCATGCTAACTAGTAACCAACTAAAGTGGGTTAGGGTCAGACCCTAACACCTTTCCAATGGTGAAAGAATCACCTTAATCAATTTTTTTATGTGAAATTTATGCCTCCCAAAAGTTGACCTACTATGTTGACCACCATGTTATGAGAGGATGCCACGTCAACCCTTGCTACTCATGAATATGGGGCCAGACATGTATTCAATTTCAAGAAGATTCTAGAAGTTAGTAAACCTTATCACACATGAGGGTTGAGGAAGTCAAAACCGTACCCCTAGATGGCTATCGGGATATGTTAAATATTGAGCCGCTAGGAGGAGAAGGGGTTCCATTCTATGTTATTTATTTTGTTCCATAACAGAGCATAATAACTAGGAGTGGGAAATTAAAGAGAATAGAAAAGGGGGTTAATGTTATGTAGTAGAATAATAGGCCACATGTATCAGATAAATCCATAGAGAGTTACTTCTCCTTTGTACTTGCATTATTTCCATACCATAGAAAAGAGAGCAGAGTAGTCTTGCCTTCTAGTTGGGTTTTCTCCTGTAAGGGTTTCCTAGAGAAAATATTTGTGTTATTTTGTGGATGGTGTGTGATTTTGTTTTAATGTTCTCTATTTTCCACATTTTATCTATTTCATTCATAAGAAGAAAATCAATAACTAAAGATTATGGAATCTAAAGGAATTTAACCTTCATAGTGTAGATTTTAGTTTTATTTATCAGATCTGTTGTGACGAACTATTCTAGTGGAATATACACGACAATTTACAAATCAATATCCATATTAGTTGGGATATGGGAACCATTAGAAGGTTTTGAGATCTATGTATGATTCTCATTGCATGTAACATGGTTGGGGGAGGAAACTCATGCATCTCTCTCTCTCTCTCTCTCTAGTTAGGGAGGGATTTATATAGATATAGGTAGGGAGATTTAAAGAGAGAGAGAGAGGGGGGGGGGAAGAGGGAAGGTGGGAAAGAGAGAGGGG
>JASDQU010104621.1:393236-443997 GCA_032191745.1 Picea mariana | reverse complement strand
CGAGTCAATGGATTAGGGGTTTTGGATGCCGCGGGATCATATATATTGTATTGTAAACAATGAAGATAGATGATGAATAAATAATTAGAGGTGTGACTCTAAACAGGTTGATGGTTTTCTTGGTTTGGGTTTCCAAGGTAAAATATTTGTGTAATGTGTGTGTGCCTTTGTGGTCAAGTGTTTGGCTCGGTTCTGTGGTAAATCCTGTTATAGTGGGAGCTTGTTGAGATTATTTCATGCTTCCTTGTTTTCCTTCCCCATTCTATCTTCCCAACTTCATTTTTCCATTTCTTTTCCCTCTTATACACCTCCCCTTATTTCCCTTTTTCTTTTATCCTTTCTCCTCTCCATTTTTGGTTACTATACTTATCCATTTTTCAATCGTTGGGTTGGTGGGTTGGCAGACTTTCATATCCATCCACTTTCACATGTAATAAGTCCACTACTACACTTATCCATTTTTCAATTGCGAGGGTTCGTGGGTTTGAGCCCTCATCCTCCAAGTTATGTGACCCTCACTTTGGACCCCATGTTCTGGGATCTACATTTTGACCATCATATTTGTCGTGGGTTACGAGCTCCAAAGTATTTTATTCCTTTTTCATGCAGGTCCGATCGACCACCTTCCTACACTTAGCATATTTTTTATCATCCATAATCGAGGGTTCGCACGTTCCCGGGTTGGCAGGTTCATGAAAAAATTCATATTAAAACTCTCTCCCATCCATCCCTGCCATTTTTTTACTTTTCCCAATATGCATTAAGTTTTGTTTAATGCTAAAAAATATTGTGCAGGCTCCTAAAATATCATCATTAATGACGAAAGGCTCAAGGAATTACTCATTAAATTGCATTAAATCTCCATTTTCCAAGGGATTAAATTATCATTATCTCTCTAAAAATATTTATTTGAGGTTATTATCTAGCTGAAAAAATAGTCCCGTCAACCTATGGTAGCATCAACTAGACAATAGTTTTGTGGAGATAATCTGAATATCTTTGGTCGTGAAGACCAAACCTTCCAGTGGTCAAGAGCATATTCATATTATTCCTCTCCTCCTGCACAAAAAGATGTAATTTGGGCGTCTGGAATCACTCGTGATGGGTTTGTTCCTAAGGTTTTTATTGTAAATAACTCGCTGCATGGTGTGTGGAAAAATACATGCCAAGTCAAAGAATTATACATCTCCATGATCATTCTCCGATTTCTCTTTCACCACAATTATTTTGCAAGATGTTAAAGCTGCCAGAGCCAACATTTACTTTCAAAGGTGAATATTGCAGAGAATTCTTGAAGAAACATAACAATGGGCTAGACCTCCTACCTGAATATTTGGAGAATCCTGCATCTATCCCAGAAGACATAGCCAGAATCCAGGATGAGTCTTTCAAAAATCCCTATCGAGAAATTGCATGGCTATTTAATAGGTTGACAGGTCAGGAAAGCACTGCTTATATCTCTTGCATGATTTTATATATTATGTATTTTACAGTGAAAGAATATGCCATTTTTTATTGGGGAAAACTGATTTCTATCGAAATCTTGTCCCATTTATCACACTATAAAAAGGACAGAAAATTATTTATGGCCTCTTATCTGATATTTTTCTATTGTGCATTGTTGTCAATTCCCAAACTTAACTCTAAGTAAGAGGGTGAATTTTGAAATAGATCTAGTTACCTTTTGGTATCAAGAACTATGGAGACATAAGACCCCTCTACTTTTCTATGAAGTTTATAATAATTTTGTTTTAGTCTTCAAAAGGCTGTTGTTGGGTAAGAACACTTCAAGGATATCTTACTAAACTACCATATTTTTGGAGAAAAAAGGAACAATAGAACAAATGGAGAATCATAGCGTCATAAGGATATTTTTCTCGAAAGAGAATCCTTTTTTTCTCCCATATCATGTACCTGAAAAACTATTTATTACAGAGGTGGCAAGGCAATATAACTTCTGGCTACATTTTTTCCATGAGAAAAGGAGAAAGCATTTTATTCCCCTGCAATGGAAGATTGGAGAGTTCATGTTCATAAATATAAATAAAATTGACGAATTTGCAAGTCATTTCAATAATGTGAATTTAAAGTATGCTAAAAAGATCAAAGGTTTTGATCCAAACAAAATCTTTGTGGGATATATTCTTTCAATGGGTTTTAGTTTCCTACATACTATCTTGAAAGAAGAAGAATAAGGTAATAGACAAAGCACTCCTGTACATGATGCTAGTGATCTATAAACATTACTCAGTAGTAATGATTTTTATAAGAAAAGAGGAAAATGTCCCAATGAAAGAAGTACTCAATCTCCAGTCGTTACTCCAAAGAATACTACATCTCGGGGAAACGCTCCAATGGCCCACCCAGTTAAAAAGGTTTTCAACAGTATTTCAAGTGGAGGGGGATAGAAAAATCCTCCCCTGGAAAATTGAGAGTTCACACAAGCTCCCTGTGAGTAAGAAAAGGAAAAATTTAGTGGAAGAGGAAGAAAATAATCTTATAAAAAATGACATCCAAATATTTTCTTTGGAGGACATGGAACTAGAAGTAGATATTGAGAAAATATTTCCTGCAATGGAACAACCATAAAATATGGCTCAACAAAATTATTTATTGGAAATCGTTGGAAATGAGGCCTTTAGTGAAGAAGAATCCTTCACTTTTAAAAGTTTTTTTTTTTTTTTATAAAGAGTCTAAAACATTGATTGTAGAAAGAAGTGATCAAAAGAATAAAAAGGAAAAGTCTCGCTTAGAGGTTTACCTGAAGGACATGCGACTGTTCGAAATTTCCAAAATCCACAGGGGAACTGGGGATGCTCTTGACGATTCTATTGATGGTTTAAAAGATGAAAATGCTAAATTAAAGGAAAGGATCAGAGAATTGGAAACTGCCTTGATGTCTCTTCCAATACCGACAAGTCCTTTTTCAATGGTTAAACCAACTACACCCACTATTAAGTTAAAAGGATCTTCTAGTTTACTCACAACAATCTGAAGTTATGTAGAGAAAAACATTAAAAAGAGAATGTCACTAATAACAAAAGCATGGGAGGTATAAAAAAATATTGTTTCTTTTGGTTCAAGGGGGCATTCTTTTCATGAGTATCTCCAAGCTGATTTAAAGAATGAAGAAGGATTCTACACTGATGTTGTTGTGCCATTTGGGATAAAAGTCTCAAATATGACATAATTGAAAAGAACAGAAGAGGATCTTCCTTCTTTGAGTCGAATTAAATAGTTGAATGCATGTTGGAAAGAAAAGATCAAGAATTTGAATAACATTGTCCAAGCATGCAGCGAAGCCATACTAAAAAGAGAAGAATTGTTCAAAAATACTCATAGAGATAGATCTGTTAGGAAGCATTGATGAGGTACAAGATCCTAAGTTAATTCTCAATTCAATGTTTATGAAAAAGCAACAATTTTATGAACAAGTGGAGATATTAAAGGGATTATCGGCTAAGAAATTTTATGGCATAATTGAATATAATAAAGAAGAGATAGATAATTAGCTGGTTGATTATTCTGTGAAAAATCAAGATATTGAGGAAGAAATGCATGGAATTTCTCATGACTTAAGATATTTGGAAGGAGAATGATTCAATATCAAAATCAGGCATGAAATAAATGTTGCACCAATGAAAAATTACATTGAATATTGGTTTAAAAAGGAAATTGATAAATTAATTAAAGAAGGCCAAGAAGTAGCAGTTGAGATGGTTCCTATAACCATCAATGAGGAAAATAAAACGAAAACAACAAAAAAATAAATGGAGAGAGACCATCATAGTAAGTTTATGTTGATCACATCTTGCTTTGTTTATCATGGTTTCATCCAATTACTCCACTTATTTGACTAGAAGGGTTTAACCAAAATCTGATAACTCCTTCATGTATTCTTTCCAAGTCTTTCTACTCTGTCATCACCCACCATATTCTCTCCACAAATTGCTTCTTGTTTATATTTGTTTTATGTTCCACTGGAACCCCAATCCTAGTCCTAAGGACAAACACATTTAAATTCAAAGCTTTGTAACAGACTTTATATTTCTCATAAATCCCAAGAGAACTATTTCGGGATCAGTTTTGATGGTGTTTTATAACTCTGAGTTTTGAGAATAAAATATTTGAGATTCATCTATCATTTTATTTATTTGATCTCCACATGTGTTTAGTCTATTAAATTTCTCTTATGCGTATAGACCGTGTTCTTTTATTTTATGTGATCAGATATATTTAGTTTAACTATGATGGATGTGAGGAAATTTTACTTATCTTTTTCAAATATGTGATGTGTGAGGTTCCTGGTCATCTCTCAGGAACTCTCTTTAAAAAAAAACATTTTATTTTATTTTACTGCAATCTTTATATTTCTTTGAATATCACGACGAACTTTCTCAAAGTTCTATATTATTTTGAAAATCTAGAATTCAAAGAATATATTGAAACAAAGAGGAGTACCACCTCTATAAAAACATAGGGGGATTTGTATCCTCACGAGGTTGTCAATTCAGTCCTAACAGATTTAAGCGTCAACAAAAATCTACAATATTGATTCTTGCAATGAAAAGAAATGGCAAGTAGTTCAAAAATATAGATCGACAAATTTAATGGGAATTTTTTTGAGATGTGGAAGCTCAGGATGGAAATTTGTTGGTGACAAAGATCAATGGATCACTGTAGATATAGTTACTGCACCTACATGGATGTCAACAAAATACTAGGCAAAGTTGGATCAGAAGGTGAAGAGAAAAATTCAGTTGTGTCTCTCAGATTCATTATTACTGAATGTTTCAAAGGAAGCTACAAACAAGGAATTATGGGATAAGTTAGGAGATTTGTATCAGTCTAAGTCCCTGGTGAAAAAAATGTTCATGTAGAAGAAGCTATACAACATAAGGATGAAATATGGAGACTCGGTGACAAAGCATATGAATGCCTTCAATACTGTGGTAAGTTAATTATTGTCTATTTATAATAAGATTTATGATGAAGATAAGTGTATATATTTATTGTGTTCTTTACCAGACTCATGGGATAGTTTGGTTGTGGCCATAGGTATTAATTCAACTACTTTAACTTTCGATGATGTGGTATCATCCTTGTTGTCAGAGGAGATGAGGTGGACAAATATGGAAAAATAGAGCACAAATGACTTGTTTGCAAAAGGATGCTCCCAGGAAATAAATAGATCTAAGTCCTCAAGTGGGAGATCTAAATATAGGGGAATATCTAAATCTCCAAAAAAAGTGTAAAGGTATGTTGGAGATGTGAAAAAGAAGGGCATTACAATAAACAATGTAGATCCAAAATATTTGATAGAGGGACAGTATCTGAAGATGCTCCTTCTACAAAAGAAAAAAATTCTGCTGACATAGGAGGGGATGTGTACTTGTATTTTTCAAGAACACACGTAGATCAAGAGGCATAGGTGGTTGAATTAGGTGTATCCTTTTGTATGAATCCCCATAGGGAGTGGTTCTATGAATATGAAAGGTATGATGGAGGTGATGTTTTCTTGGGATATGAATCAACAACCAAAATCATAGGAAAATGAAAAGTCAAGTTGAATCTCATGGATGGAAGGATTAGAACACTTCCTGGTGTTATGCACATCCCAGGATTGGCTAGAAAATTGGTTTCTGTAAGAAAGATGGACAATGCAAGTGTAAAAATAGTGTTTGAAAAGGGAACTTGCAGGATGGTTTGAGGAGCAATGGTGTTGTTGAAGGGAGTTCAATTTGGAACTCTGTATAATATGTAGGGAAGCACTATTAGTGATGGGTTCAATAGTTATGTTGTTCATGATATTGGAGCTAAAGAAGAAAAAAATCCTACAGTCTATGGAGAAAATAATATGTTGTGGCATCAAAGACTAGGGCATATTGGAGAGAATATCCTTGAAGTACTACATAGTAAAGTATTTTTCTCTTTGTATTTCTATTTCTATGAACATTATTTCTATGGTAAGTAGAATAAGGTAACATTCACCTCTAGTGCAATGAGGGTAGAGGGAATTTTATAGTTGGTGCACAGTGATGTGTTTGGACCTGTGTCACTTCCATCACTGGGAAAACATGTGTACTATGTCTCATTTATACATGAATTCTAGAGGAATGCATGGATTTGTTTCCTGAGGAAGAAATATGAAGTCTTTGAAAACTTCAAATATTTTAAGGCTCTTGTGGAGAATCAGACAAAGAAGATAATTAAGGTGTTGAGGATGGATAATGGTGGAGAATTCTATGGAAATGAATTCAAATCATTTTGTAAGAAGTGTGGTATAGAAAGGAATAAGAATACTCCATACACGCCTCTATAGAATGGAGTTGCAGAAAGTATGAACATGACGCTGATGGAAAAAGCAATGAGCATGCTCAGTGGTGCCAGGTTAGGAAAATAATAATGGGAAGAGGCAATGGGTACTACACATTTGTTATGATCCAATGCCTTAAAAATGATGAAAAATTAATGAATGCAGTCCACTTTGAGGGGGAAACCTCCTTTTACAAATTAACCAATTCACAACACAATATGAGATGACATAAGATCATCCTAAGACTAGCTCTCCTTTATATATATATATATATATATATATATATATATATATGAGAGAGAGAGAGAGAGAGAGAGAGAGAGAGAGAGAGAGAGAGAGAGAGAGAGGGGTAAATTATGATAAAAGGGTGCAATGAAGGGTTCTATCCGACCTACACATATAACACTAGAAATGTAATAATTCAACATCTACGACTTAATAAGGGGTTTTTAACATAACATGTGGAATTTTATAGGGATTAACATGCCCCTTCCCTTAAAAAAAGTGTTGTACACTTGACTAACCATAGCTTCTTATGCAAGAAGAATTCATCTTCCCATGTCACCTCTTCCCCTAGGAGGTTCTTCCATTTGATGAGGTACTTTGTAATTGCTTAATTTATTAGCTCTTTAATTCTTGGTTCAATGATTTTTTATGGATCTAGTACGATTTCCCATTCTTCATTGATCTCTAGTAAAAGAGTTTGGAATGGGATATTGTTTTCGATGACCTTTGTTAAGAAAGAAACATGGAAAACTAGATGCACACATGAAGATGGAGGCAACTCTGATTTGTAATTCATGCTTCTAATCCTTTCAAAAACCTTATAGGGGTCATAATATTTGGGTGCTAATTTATTCTCCTTCTTTTGTTTCTTTAGGGACATCTATTTGTATGGTTGTAGCCTCAAAATCACCCAATCCACCACTTAAAATTCCCTTTCACTGCGATGTTGATCTGTTTATTGTTTCATCCTATTTTCTTCCACAACCAAGTTGTCCTTCAATAGTTTGAGAAACTCTTGTTGATTCCCTATGTGGTCCTCCAATACTTGAACCTTTGTATTCTCTTTCAAAGGTGATGTAATGGATGGAGAATGATATCCATAAATTTCCATAAATGGGGACAATTTTTATTCAGTATGGAAGGATGTTTTGTACCACCATTCCGCCAAGAAAAACCACTTACCCATTGTTTCTATTTATCATATGAAAATAAATGAAGATATCCTTCTAAACATTTATTCACATTATTAGTTTTCCCATTGGATTGAGGATGGTAAGATGAAATATGATCCAATTGAGTACCCAAACAAGAAAACAATTATGTCCAAAAATTTCCAATGAAAATTGGATATCTATCACTTACAATAATCTTGGGGACTCCATGTAGCTTTTGAACTATTTCCATGAATGTTGCATCTACTGTACTTGATTTAAAAGGATGAGAGAGAGAGAGAGAGAATGGGCATAATTTGTCAGTAGATCCATTGCTATCATGATGACAACCTTTCCTTTGGATTTGGGTAAAACTATAATAAAATCCATTGAAACTTCTTCCCAACATTGAATTTCTATAGCTAATGGTTGTAGAAGAAGTGTCATCTTGATTTTCTCTCACTTATTCTATTGGAAGACCAAAAATTCAAACACAAAATTTTGAACAACAATTTTAAGGCCTTATGTTGTTCCTAAAGATTGTGTTATGGTCTTTGAGTCAATCTCACAAGGATAAAATCCCCCTTCATTTTTAAAGAGGTGGTACTCCTCTCTATTTTTATGAAATATGTAGTTGATGTTCTTGGAATAGGATATCAAATGGGAGAATGATAAACAACAAACCCTTAATGTTTTATTTCTTTAGTATTTATATAAAATTGTTCTTGATAACCATATTTCTCCTTGAGTGTGACATTTTCCTGGAAATGGACCAAGTCGTTTCTTAACAATAAAAAGACAAGTAGGGATTCAATATCAAAACAAATATGTGTTGAGATTCATTATAACATCCCTCTGAAACATATGTAAGCAAAAGATATAACCATATTTTCTCACAAGAAAAAGAGTAGCGAAGTAGGGTTGATTGCTTTAGAGAACTTTAGATGTTTTTTCATTTAAAAGTGAAAAAAATGTGATGAGAACACCAAAAATATCATAATAAAAAATATCAAAGTCTGAGAAATCATTAAATTTGTGCCCCAAATTAGTTCTCTAGGTATTTTAATACATAAAATATATGTCACATTACAAAGTATTTTAGTAAATTGATTGACTAATGCTAACAAACAGATCCTGCCAAATGCAAGAACTAAAACTCCATGAATCTATTAGACAACTTTGGATTACATTATTAGTCATATATATGGTTCTATAACATTCCTATTGATATTTTAGGAAGAGGATTACAAGAATAAAATAAAAACACTAAAAAACTCGACTTTATGCTCAGTATCAGACATACAAACACAAAACCCTGAGAGAAATCAAGTAGCACAAGAAGAAGCAAGACGATGGAGATTTTTATTTGTAGATGAAAATTTTGGTTCCATACTGAAGGTTGAAAAATATTATTATGATGATATAACCTCTCCTTTGATGGTTCTCCCCCATTTTAATTTTTCTCTCAATGCTTATTTGAAATGATTTGCCCTAGAAATTAGGGTTTTATGTTCTTTTAAAAGTTTCCCACGTGCTTCCTCTTTTGGAAATCTAGAGTATAGCCTCTAAATACATGATTTATTAAAATATTATTACTGAATTAGGTCATTGGATTTCATGCCTCTCAGTGGAACCCACTTCACCTCTTTAAAAAAAAGGTTATTTAATAAACTTTGATTTCCAAAAATTGAAGTTGTTTTTCTAAAACAAAAGTGAATTGTCTTTTAAATTTCTAAGAATGATTGTTATCGAGTAAATTGGTGAATGCGGACATAGACTAATTTCCTAGATGCACCTAGATATAGAACAAAAAACGACATGACATTGCGCTTTCCCTAGGCTCTGATCATCAAATTTACTACCAAACAAAAGATGATAGACATACCTTTAAATGTCGCTTCCTTATGTCTTTGTTGTTCATGTTTCTCTCTGGTGTTCTTGTGATACTGATACTGCAGTGAGACACAAACCAACCAAAGTGAAGGAAGAGAGATTATATTCAATGACAACCTATGCATATGATAAAGGAATTATGAAATAAAATAAAGATAATTCTATGGGAAAGAAGCATGCCACTGTATTATATTAAATAATAGGAAGAGAGATTACAATCAGATGCCTTGATGTCGTAAGGTTCCTTCCAACAGTTCCTTTCTTCCCACACACCTCTTTCTCCAAGGATTCTTAGACCATAGATCTGATAGCTACTCACAATCTATCTTGACAAAGCAAAGCTCAAAGCCAATCTAACCAAGCTAACATTCTCAAGCCAAATTCAACTCAAACCCTCATCAAGCTAACTTTCTCCATGAGATCTCCTTTCCTTTTATAATCTAAAGAGGATAAGGTGAGGAGGTTAGGATGATCACAATAAATCATGAAAGTGAGTAAGATACAAACCATTTATAGGCTACCTTACCATAGAATCTTCTCCTTCTAGAAGCATCGAGAAAATGCTCATTTTTCCCACGTATGAAGGCTGTCATGACTTGGCTATAGTGCGTCCTGCAGAAACTCTGCACCCTAGCTATAGTGCAGCCTATGAAAATCAGGGATTTCTGCACCCTAGCTATGGTGCAACCTGCGGAAATCCTCCAAAATATGGTTTTTACAGAGGAAAACACAACTTCTTCTCTCAAGGAAAGTTCTTCTCCCTTCATTCTTTAGGAATTCAGGCCACTGACCCCTCTGAAGACAACATATAGGTTTACATCATTAATGGTCATAAGGGTGATGAAAATAATGTGTAACAGAGAGCCCCCCAAAGTATGAAGTTAGAATAGAGTGATAGCTGATATACTTTGTCGAGTGTGTGTAGGGAACAATGAACAGTCGGTCGGAAACCTGCCAACAAACAAGGAAATACAGTACAATAATATGTCATCACTGAGGTAGGCATTCCCATACTTAGAATACAAATGACTCAAAGAATAAATGCCAACATGTGAATATCCATCATGGCCACCAAACATACACCGTGGATCCATGCCATTATGACTCAAATCTGAACATAGCCACCAAAAATACACTGTGGATCTATGTGTTAAAGACTCAAATTTGAACATAGCCATGAGACACACAATGTGGATCTATGCAACAATACAAACTGAATGTACTCCAATGCAACCTAAATCCATGAGAAAAGGTTCAGGGTCTTCATCCCCACCACTCTAAGTATGAATCTAACCATGTGAATACATGTGTTGAAGTCGAACATGGTAGAAAACACTTGATTACCGGTCAATGATGAGAACCGTTAACAAGTGCGACGGAAATCACCATTAATGTCAACGACTACCAAGGTACTCTAGTACAATCCAACGAATGCAAATTAATGAGTTGAAGTCAAATACTCAGTGGAATCTCCCGATCAAGGGTCAATAATGAAAACCCATTGTCGAAAGTGAGGAAACCTGCCATTGAGGCATGTAGGTTCCAAGGTACCAATTGGTTTCTAAGTCTGATTCTTGGATAATGAGTTGAAGTTGACAAGAAAAGACTCGTCACAGGAAGGCCTTAATGTATCCTCCATCAATGACATGAAGCGAGTAAAATTATTTGATGTAGATTAGAGTAATAAGTGATTTAGGACTGACTCAGGGATGGCCAATGAAATAGAAGGCTTAAGGATTGTAGAAGTGGCCAATGCAATAGAAGTATTTCCGGTTTAGAATTCTCTTCGAACATATTGATGACACGACAAATGTCTCGAAAAAACTGACTCAACAACAGGGATCACAGACCAATTTGTAATATTAAAGGATTATGATCAAGAGACAAGTGGATTTCCAACCTAGACAAAAAGAGAGTGAAAGGGTGTCATGTTCAAAAGTGACTCTTCCATGGAATACATGTTTAGACACATTTCTTTCCCAATTTCCCCCCCACCATTTCTGGCAAGTACCTCTTTATTTTTACACAAGATTGAGGAGGATAACATATGCTTGTAAATGTAATCTCATCCTTTGGATGAGTCCCTCAGAGTATGTTTAACGAACCCTAGGAAGGAGTGGTTCAGTCCCATATGGGCCTTTCGATGTTTGTTTAATGAGTCCAAAGAAGGAAAACTCGGGGGTTTTTCATGTTTATAGAGTCTAAAAAACACTTAAAGAGAGCTCTCTCAGTTCCTTTTTCGTAAGTTAGTCTGATGAGACCGAAAAAGATATAAACTATCGCTCAACATAAGTTTTCTTCAAATACTTTTACGAGCGTGAAAAGAACAAGGTTTCTCGACAATCTTTTCATATTTAGAGTGTTTGAAAAGAGCTTAAAGGGAACTCCAGGAGGTTCCTTTTTTGTATAACCTTTACGAGTTCGAAAAAGTGATAAAAGTATACTCGGTTACATTCTCATTGATTTATGAGCACGAGAAAGAACAAAGACTAAGCTCGGTAACTTATTATCATGTATTTACGAGCATGAGAAAGAACAAAGACTAAGCTCGAGATTGTTTTCATTTTTTACGCCAGCTTTAAAACAAAACAAAACTATGTTGGGGATAGATTTTATTTTTACACAAGATTAAAAACTAAACAAAAATATGCTTGGGCCTGGTTTCATTTTTACACAAGCTTGAACCAGAGGAAACTATGCTTGAGTTAGGTGGTTTCATTTTTACACAAGCTTGAACCAGAGGAATCTATGGTTGAGGTAGGTGGTTTCATTTTTACACAAGCTTGAACCATAGAAAACTATGCTTGAACTTTCCAACAAATAACAAAGGTATGGTCGGTACTTAGCCCCCGGTTTGAGAAGCTAGCGACTCAACTTCAACATGAAGTCCGGAGGCTGAAAGCATTGCCCCCCAAGCTTCGTTTCATCCAACTGCAAAGGCGGAGGAAAGGAATCTTAAAATACTAAATGAAGGAATTGACTCAATAGAGAGAGGGAATAAATCTATTTCATTTTTTAACGAGCTTTCCACAGAGGAGAAAAACTATGCTCGAGAATCCAGGTTCAATCCCTAGACCGTTGTTTCATTTTTTAATGAGCTTGACACAGAAACATGAACTATGCTCATAACCTCTGTTTCATTTTTTAACGAGGTTTCCACAGAGATGCAAAAAATATCCTCACGATTGGGTTCATTTTTTAACGAGATTGAAATCAAAAAACAATGCTCAAAGCTGGTTTCATTTTTTTAACGATCTTGAAAGCAGAAAATCATGCTCAAAGCTGGTTTCATTTTTTAATGAGCTTGAAATCAGAAAATCATGCTCGAAGAAAATTGTTTGATGGGCAATTTGGGGGGCTCTCTATGTGATCATGGCTTCCAAGAGGGAAATGCTCTAGAAGGAAACCATGTCAAGGGACAAAGCTCGGCCATGGCTTCCAAGAGATCTTCATTTGATAGAAGAGACACACTCTGGAAGGAACACATGTCGGGGGTCAGGAGAGGGGTAAGGAGGTCAGGCTCCAATAGCCCTACCAAAGAGGTCACCATGTCAAATACCAGATCCAAGTCATTGTCATCGGCAATGGAAGGCATGGGAGACAATGCCACATAACTTACCTGTGGCAGGGGCAATACCATCTGCATATAAGAACCATTTAGGGAGGTAATCCAGTCAAGACCTATGAATGAAAGTTGATCAATGGTCACCATTCTTCCATCGTGAGGGAAAGATATCACACGAAAAAGAGTGGACATAATAGCTTTCATGGCATAGACATAATCTCTCCCAAGGAGTAAATAGAAATCCAAGGGGTCTTGGACTACCATGACATCAATAAAGACAGTTTCCCCTCCCAAAGTTACAGGAAACTAAGGAAGGGTCCCTAAAGTTTGATTGGTTCTTCTGTTAAAAGATAACAAATTCTGCCCGGGGCAAGCTGAGAACAACCCAAATCTCGTTGAGCAAAAGAGGACAAAATTCTAATGGACGCACCTTCATCTATCAACATTTGAGGAACGTCCCGACCACAAACTTGCACTGTAATATGGAAAGGAATGTGAGAGGGAAGACGAGGTCCAGTTAGCACACCCCAATTAAAATGGATGGCCCCATTACTTGGAGGAGGTTGCATGGGAGAAGGAGGAATACCCCCCGGCATGGTAGACTTTGTATCAACGAGAAAAATGTGGGAAATGTCGGGTTTACTCTCGAGCGAGAGAGTAGGATCGATCGATGATGAGATCGGATTGACCACTTGGGTTGCATTCTCCAAGGGGAGAATGGGGTCGATGCTTAGAAAAGGATCGACTTCTTGGGTTTCACTCTCTGATAGGAGAGTGGGATTGACTCATGATGGGATTGGATCGACCACTTGGTCTACTGGTTCAATCAAGGACGTGACCAGATTGACCACTTGATCAACCAGACTGACCAATGGGGGAACCATATTGATCATTCCATCAACTACAGGTGGGTTGAGAGAAATCTTGAGATAAGCAGCTGGAAGTTGGGGCTATGAAATAGTCATGTCTTCTAGTAATTTCGAGGCTTCGTCCATATGAGGAAAAAGGTGAGTTAGGTGACTCCCTTTGCATAACATACATGAGAACTTGACTTGAATTTTCTTCTTCCCAAGGGTATTTTGACTAGTTGACGGGAGGTCATCAACATGTTGTACAGAGGCTGACGACATGGGTTGGTGAGGGTGTGTAGACCATGCTTCTATAACCTTGGATAGACCAGGGCAATTCTTAAGAATATGGATACCCTTACAAAGCCTGCAAGGGTACTTGGGCTTACGGGTTGTTTGGGTGATCTTGACATCATCAAAACTCCCAGCATGATGAACAATAACTGGTTGTTTTCCAACATGTCTGGCAGTGGTTGGAAGTTTGGATCCTTGCTTATTTTTCTTATTCTTATTCTTCCTTTTCTTCTTCTTCTTATTCACCAAGTTACTAGCTTGAGAGATTTCACTCGGCGAAGAAGATGAAATGGAAGAATACCTTGCAAGTGAAGAAGACGAAGAATATATTACTAGTGAAGATGGTGAAGGATCAACATGAGGTTGATGTTCTCGGGGGAAAGTGCTTACGACCAAAGCACTTATTGCATTTGGGATTACCTGAGTGGAAAAAAAACACACCGACAATCCAATAGTGAGACCTGGAAGGCTCAAAGTAGCGATGTGAGGAGGACCAATGTTTCTGTAAGAAGGAAAAACAAAAGGTTCCCCTGGAGCAGGGGTTCCTTCATTGGTCATTTCAGGAACTGATGTCATTTAAAAAAAAAATCCAATCTAGAGTCTGCCAAGGAAAACAAACAACACATGCTAAAAATCTATTAAGCAAGCAAGCAAACAAAACCTTCTTACAATGAATCCACTAGTTGGTGATGAAATCCAATAGATGGCCAACACAATAGAAGGCTTAAGGACTGTAGAAGTGGCTGACACAATAGAAGGATTTCTAGTTTAGACTTCTCTTTGAACATATTGGCGACACGACAAATGTCTTGGAAAAACCGACTCAACAACAGGGATCACAAACCAATTTGTAATCTTAAAGGAGTATGATCAAGAGACAAGTGGATTTCCAACCTAGACACAAAGCGAATGAAAGGGTGTCATGTTCAAAAGTGACTCTTCCATGGAATATAGGTTTAGACACATTTCTTTCCCAATTTTCCGCCCACCATTCCTGGCGAGTACCTCTTTATTTTTACGCAAACTTGAGGAGGATAACATATTCTTGTAAATGTAAGCTCATCCTTTGGATGAGTCCCTCGGAGTATGTTTAACGAACCCTCGGAAGGAGTGGTTCGGTCCCATATGGGCCTTTCGATTTTTTTTTAACGAGTCCAAAGAAGGAAAACTCAAGGGTTTTTCATGTTTATAGAGTCTAAAAAACAATTAAAGAGAACTCTCTCAGTTCCTTTGAGAAGCTAGCGACTCAACTTCAGCATGAACTCCAGAGGCTGAAAGCATTGCCCCCCAATCTTGGTTTCGTCCAACTACAAAGGTGGAGGAAAGGAAGCTTCAAATACTAGATCCCCAGTATGGTCGCCAATTTTGTTATCGGGTAAATCGGTGAATGCAGACATAGACTAATCCCCCTAGATCCACCTAGATCTAGAACAAAACATGACAGGACATGGTGCTTTCCCTAGGCTCTGATCATCAAATTTACTACCAAACAAAAGACAATAGACATACCTTTAAATGTCTCTACCTTATGTCTTTGTTATTCCTATTTCACTCTGGTGCTCTTGTGATTCTGATCCTGCAGTGAGACACAAGCCAACCAAAGTGAAGGTAGAGAGAGTATATTCAATGAAAACCTATGCATATGATAAAGGACTTATGCAATAAAATAAAGATAATTCTATGGGAAAGAAGCATGCCACTGTATTATATTAAATAATAGGAAGAGAGATTACAATCGGATGCCTTGATGTCGTAAGGTTCCTTCCAACAGTTCCTTGCTTCTCACACACTTCTTTCTCCAAGGATTCTGAGACCATGGATCTGATAGCTACTTACAATATATCCTAACAAAGCAAAGCTCAAAGCCAATCTAATCAAACTAACATTCTCAAGCCAAATTCAACTCAAACCCTCATCAAGCTAACTTTCTCCATGAGATCTCCTTTCCTTTTATAAGCTGAAGAGGATAAGGTGAGGAGGTTAGGATGATCCCACTAAATCATGAAAGCGAGTAAGATCCAAACCATTCGGAGTCCACCTCACCATATAAGCTTCTCCTTCTAGAATCATTGAGAAAATGCTCATTTTTCCCACATACCAAGGTTGTTGCGACCTGGCTATAGTGCAGTCTGTGGAAAATCCGTGCCCTAGCTATAGTGTAGCCTATGGAAATTAGGCATTTCTTCACCTTAGCTATGGTGCAGCCCACAGAAATCCTCCAAAATAGGGTTTTTAAAAAGGAAAGCACAACTTCTTCTCTTAGGGAAAGTTCTTCTCCCTTCTTTATTTAGGAATTTAGGCCACTGACCCCTCTGAAGGAAACATATAGGTTTACATCATTAACAGTCATAAGGGTGAGGAAAATAATATGTAACAATGATACTTGACTTCTCATCCATGGAAACCATCCTAGAATAATATTCATTATTCTATATTTCCAACAAATCCTTGTGAGTGGAATTTGGAGGTATGGATCTCAACTTATAGCCTTAGGGAGTCAAGGTTCCAAATAGTTTTTCTAGGAAGCCATGAAAAGAGAGCTAACTTTTATTTTACTTTCTAGAAATATTATGGAAAAATTCAGTGATTGAAGCATGTCCCATTTGTTAGAAAAATAGGATCACAGAGCGATAAAATAAAACAAAAGTGGAAATAAAAAATAGAAAATGCACAATACAATAGAGACACAGATATACGTGGTTCACCGAGTGTGGGATACATCCACCATAGAAATTGCTAGGTCCTTCATTTATTATTATTATCCAACAAATGAATGGATACAACCTATAGCATACCCACTATAAATTCCTCTTATTTCTCTCACAATATCCTCTCTTAGAATTCAGTATTTACTCACCTACACAACCACAATACAATTCCTTCATAAAAGAGGGTTTCCTTCTATGGAAAATACCCTAACATAACTTCTACCATCAGATCTACGACCTTATAATGAACGATCGATATTGACTAAAAAATTACAATATTTTACAAGGAAATTTTCCCAAAAAATTCTCTTCGGGGGAACTGCCCCAGAACCCCCGTTCGGGGGGGGGGGCTCCAAAATTTCTCACACCCCCTAGTGAGATATGTGGGGGGGAAATACCCCCCATGAGGTAATGGGGTCCAAATGCGGTTGAAAAAATACCTCTGAATCAGGAAGATAATCAAGCTCCACAACCAAAACCATTTCCTTCCTTGTCAAATTACCTTTCCAACAAGGTATGGTTTTCCAAAAACAGACCTTTGGATCAAGAGTTATGATCTCCAAAAGATGGAGACTCAACCACCGTCAATTTGGTTCGTGGGAAAATATTTTCCTTTGATTTGATTTCAAATTTCTTAATCCCACATGCATTGTGGGAGGTGAAGAATTAATTTTTATAATGAATATGCCTCCCTTGTCATTCATGTGTGAAATAAAGGAACTTGTGGAAGACTTAGTGTAGTCTTAGTGCCTTGGAAAAATTCATGCCTTGGTAATATTTTGGTCTCCCAGTGATTGCCCAATCATTGCCCAGTCAACCTATGCAGCAATGCCATGTCATGTCCATGTTTCAAACAACGATATAACCATCTCACTTCCACATGTCACCCAGGGATAGGTCCACGTCATTGCCACATGTCCCAATATAGTAGGTCCAAAAAAGGGGGAAGAAACTTAGGATAGGAAATAATATTAAAAAAAATTAAAATGAAGGGTTTGTGGAGTTACAGGAATGCAGAGGTAAAGGAGGTAGGTTAGGGTATAAAAATTGGTAAAAATGACTAAGTATGGGATGAAAAAGGGGAATGAAGAGTGCATAAAAGGAGGTAGGTGAGGGGATAACAATTGGTAAAAATGACTAAGTATGAGGTGAAAAAAGGGAATGAAGAGTGCATAAAAGGAGGTAGGTGAGGGGATAAAACTTGGTAAAAACGACTAAGTATGAGGTGTAAAAATGGAAATGGAGACCTCATTATGGTGAAGGAAGGATTGTGAACGCAAGACACAAGCGATGGGGAGATGAAAACTATGAAAGGGACTTACTCCTGCATTCGCAATGTGAAAAATAAACTAAGTATAGGACGCAGGACACAAGACATGAGATAAAATTCATTAAAACGACTAAGCAAGAGGAAAATATATGGATGTAGGTCATGCAGAATAGGAGTAGGTTTGTCTCCCACAATGCATTAAAAAATTAACTAAGTATAGAATTCAGTAAAAACATAGTGTAAAACCCAGTAAAACAACTAAGTCATGAAGGGTGCAAATTGGGTAACACGGAAGATAGGGGTGTAATTCGAGGGTAGTGCGATTGCGGGTCTGCGCACATGGGGAAATACAGGTCTGGAACATGTTGGACTCCCACATCGCTACTCTTGAAAGGCATAAAAATGACTAAGTGTAGAAAGAGTAAAACGTGGTAAGTCATGAAAAATGACTAAGTGTTAGGGAGGTAAGTAGTAGGGTTACATGAAAGTAAGGAAATGGAAATAAAATATGAAGTGTAGAAAATGGATAAAAGGAAATAGGAAAAGTAAAATGGTAAATAGAAAATAATAATGAAAATAAATAAGTGGAAATGAAAAATGAAATGAATTATGAAAATGAATGTGGAAATGACTAATGAAAATGGAAATGTAGAAATGATGAAGTATGGAAATGGTGTGGATTATTGGAAAAAAGTATAAGTATGGAGAGTAGTGAGGAATGAGAGTAGAGTGAAAGAAGGAAAAATGGCTAAGTATAAAGTGTGGAGAGTGGAGGATAAGGAAACTGAAAAAATGGCTAAGTATGGGGCAACAATATGTGGGAGAAAAATGGCATATCTTGGGCATATGAGCCCCATTTTCAATTCCATAAAGTGATGAAAAAAGTTGCTACATAGGGATATTTAGTGAGAATATTGGCATATGTATTTTCATTCTTTTATTATCTCTTTTTTTTATTCTCTTTTGTTTCAAAGAGAAACTATCCCCGTTAGACTTTCGTGATGAGGAAATGGAGAATTGAAGTTGATTGGAAACTTGTTGGGTCTTCATGATCAACATATGAGGGTTATTTGACACTTTCCATTTTCTTTTTTTTAGTCTTCATTTGAAAGGAACGTAGTGTTTTTTTGGTTTTGTCACTTGGGTGAGAAAAACAACAACACTTGCATGTCTAGATGAGCCTGCTAGAAAAGACAAAAGCTTTGTGAGTGGGTTAGACAATCCAAACACATGTGAAAACAAAGAAATAAACTAAGAAATAAATGTTAGAAAACATGAGAAACTTAGAACCATGAAAATCAAACAATGAACAACATAATGCTACCAATGGATCAATAGATTAGTAGGAAAAACATCGTAGAGAAAGTTTAGGGACTTATGAGTCTCCTCTTCCTCTTTGGGAAGGCTCTTGAGTTCCCTAATTGAGAACTCTTCATACAATGGAAGAAATGAAAAATGGTGAAGAACGACAATGCCTATTCCCTCAAGAGGTGAGTGGAATGGCCTATTGTAATGGTGCTTGAAGGCTTCCAACAAAAATAAGGATTCCCAAGGAAGAATTCTTGCAGCATAACAATACTATGAAGATCTTGGTTTCTTAGCACACCCATGGCTCTTATTTATAGAATTCATACATGGAAAAATATAATTGGTTCATAGTGTGAACAAAGGGGCTTTTAGGGCACCCTCTATCCCTTCACTAGATCCCAAGATAGATTTAGTTCAGATATGAGTGTTAAATCATGTTGGGGATCGAACCAGAAGTTGTTGAGGGTCCGACAAGATCCATAAATGTGTTGTTCATAGAAGTGCGCAAATTTTATCCTACACAGTCACGCATTTTATGCATTGTGTGCTCTGAGGGATGTGTTGGCCCATGCATACTGCGCATTGTGCGCATGCTTCCTTTGGTGAATTTGCACATTTCAATTTTTGACCCAATTGTATAGTTTTTTTGCTTTTGAATGCCTTTTGGTGTTGTAGGTGGACTAATTTCTGTTGACAATGATGTGTTTTTTTAACCATTTGCATGCAATTTTGCAGATGCTTTTTCAGTGATAACAGATGCCCCCTGATGTGTGAGGTTAGGAGCATACATATAGCTGAAATACATCAATGTTTCTTTTGCTAAGAGTGCCATTGTAATGAAGAGTGAAGAGAGGAACTACAAGAGCGATCCGCTGGAGGGAGAGGGAAAACTATGGGACCCAAATGTTTCTCTAGGGATAAAAAATAAAATCTGTGTATATATGAGGCGGGCATTCCCCATGATCGTGTCATGAGACAAAAATGTGAGACTATAACTGAAGATGTGTGTTGATGTAGATAATTGCAGCACCCTTCAGGGCGGTTGATAATGACAGATGACAGTTCTGACTGGTGAACAAACTCTGAAATGAGGCAAGGATGACTGTAAGAATTGTTGATGACTCGTAGGCATTGATGGCATAACGAATTTAGAGGTATTCTGCTGGTATGCAATAAATGTAATAGTCGCATAGTAATACCCACCATAACATGAGAGTTTGTTGAAGAAGAATTTTATGGGGGTCAACAGAATCAAAGAGCAATGATGATTCTCTCAGCTTCGTCTGAGACTCCTCATTGTAAAGGTAATGAGATTCAAGATATTGGTGCCCTTCTGGAAAATATGTTGATGTCGACATAAAGGGAGACATGACTCCCAGAAGCAAAGGAATTCATGAAATACACTGAGATGATATCAGGTACTGACGGGTAACATGAACGAAGTCAAGATTCTGGGATACTCAAGACTTCCCTTGGTTGGGGATTTTGGAAGGTTGATTGCCATCAACCGTAAAACTAGATCTAGTGTCAGGAAGATGACTAGATACAAGGTTAAAATGTGCCATAGGATAACAAAGTGGACAAACTCATAGATCATGGGTATATGGAATTGGGATACTCGGGGTTCATGAACGATGTTGGTATGAAAAGAGAGTGGATTCCTGAACCAAGGGTGACATGGGTTGATTTTCCATAAAAAAGAAGGCCATTAAAGGTGACAACGAAAAATCTAAGTATATGTTGGAAACAAATACTTTTTACAATTACCAAAGAAATGAAGAATAATTTGGGTTGAGTTTACAGATAAAGAAATGGGTGCCCCAGTGAAAGATGGCTTGGCCTATTAGGGCACAAGTTGGAGAAAGAAAATTGGTGGAGGCCCCATGGGTGGGTTTCTGTATTAGGTAAATGGATGGAGGAAAATATACATATGGGAAAACTGGTGGTGGATGAGATGGAGGGATAATGATACTATGGAGGTACAGTCAATAAAACCGAGATGATATGACCTGGGAGTCCATTGGGAAGGTTAGCAATATGATGAGAATAATTATGGGGTTCATTATCGGAAGTGCATAAGACTATCAAGACTCTCATCCATAGGGGGTGAAATCAACATGAGTATCAAGTTGCCAAGGGGAACTATGAATGGGACAACTCATGTGGGGGAGAGTGCTACCGGATGATAGTACCCAAATGCAACAAATGTAAAGGTACTGCAGAGCTGGATGTAAGGACCCTAGAGGAAAATGTCAAAGGGTATGATTGGGATATGCAATTGATTTATAGAGGGAATAATTACATGCCAGTGTCAAACATATACCTAAAGGGGATGTAATCTTGCAAAACAAGTACCTTCACACATGAAAACCAAATACCCAACGTGAACACTATCTAATGATAAAGAACATATAACAACTATTTGATAAAATTGAACATGAGCATGCGTACCTAAACGTGATGTGAAAAAATTCCCCTCCGGGACCAATTGCAGATGATGAACTAGGAAATGTGAATGTGTATATGGCAAGACTAGGATCCCATGGCCTGCAGTTTTCTCAATTTCTTCTACTTCCCTCTGATACGGTCGCATGAGTTCTTGCTTTAGTATCTGATTGGGATGTGGAGAACTGATCTGCAATGCTTCATAGTGAGAGGTGAGCAACTGACATTCTCAGCCACCAAGGAAGTGTATTTTCTGACGGGGCTCCCATTCCATGGGATGGCCCTTCCTATCGATCCCCATCTACCAGGGGAGGATCGAGTGGGTGACTTGGAGTCTCACCATTGTACTCGGCCGAACAATATGTCGGGTTCAGTCATCTAGATTGAGGCTATTGAAGACCTCTTGACGGAGTGCATCGCTGCGATGGTGGTGAGGATCTACAGATCCTTGGGGACTCAGTGGATCACTGGAAGTCAGCTAAGGATAGTGGAGCAGGTCTTGGATTGGGACATTTTTGCATCAGGTGTGCTTCTGCACACCAATATGATGGAACAGGTTAATATGTGTCGAAGAGCTGAATCCGGTGACTTTGCATTCGGGTCCATTCTGGTGGTCTGGTTTCTTGAGAGGGTGCCTCTGTTGCACCCGAGGATCTTGGTCGAGCGCATGGGGTGATGAGAGCCACGTCTAATGTGGTGGGCCCATGTGTTGATCCGACATGGAGGTGGGGAAGGTGGCCACTATTTCACGTCCAAGATAGATCAGGTGTGGTGCCATATGCCACAGGTGTTTTTGAGGTGGGAATACATGGGTATGGACTACTGCCATGACCCAGACATGATGCTACCTCCTGGGGAAGACTAGTATCCACGAGGTATGATTTTTTATTATGTTTTTATGTTTTATGATTTCGATAGATATAATTGATGATATATGTATATATGGATGCTGACACTATCTCTAGTGTTATTTTGTAGATGTGGGACCTAGAGGTCGAGAGGCAAAGCTCCTCAGGGAGACATCTCACTGGGGACTAGTGTGACTGATGCCTGTAGAGCTGAGGGAGGGATAGAGGCGATGATGAGATGACGTTGGTGCTGGACCAATGCATGAGCCATAGGCAGAGGCCAGAGTGATGTTGGAGGACCTACGCCGACACTTCGAGTGGGTTTTACAAGGCATACCTCAGGGAATGTGGGCCCATATCTAGAACAAGGAGGTCCTGGAGTAGTGCATGGGTGTACTTTCAGAGTGGCAGACCCTGATCCATCGAGCGGCAGTAGCAGGGGAAGCGATGATTGGTTGGCTACCTTCTTGACCTGGAAGGCCCCTATTTAGTGGGGCACCTCCAGCTAAAAGAGGACTTGGGGGGGAGCTCTGGGGGAACCATGGGTGTCGAGTTTTGTATATACGAGCTTGGGAGCCCATTTTTGTATGGGGTAGTTGATACCCATTTTGTACTCATAGGGGTGGGGGGGGGATTCATGAGCCTACATGCAATTTGGACATGTATATTTTTGTAAACGCTTTATGACATTTGATTATATATATATGGATATATTTTGGACCATTCATGTCTCTATGTGTTATGTTTTTAATGTATGATGTATTTTCCATGTGTTGTGACAAATGTATGATGCTTATGTATAAAATGATGTTTTAATGTGATAAAATCCAATCAAATACTAGGTTATCCATGTGATCTTCTACTTGATTAAGTTGTCTTGGAATATGTGTAAATGTGATATACAGGTATTTGCGAAAGAGTCAAGGATCATGAACATGATATACATTGTTGAGCTGCAGGATGACAAGTTGGGAATCTAATAGAAAGCTAAGGTGATGAATGTGGTGGTGACTAGCCTTGGTGAGGAGACCAGTGATGACATCATATTCATATTGGTTATTTGTGGCTGAGCCCAAACATATGCCACTGGAGTGGAGCAGGACATGTGAGGGAGTATAGAGGGCCCAAGCGGCTGAAGCGAGATTCTAGGTCCATCGACTGGCACCGTTAACGGAACTGATGCGGTAGGCTGATCGATGATGCATCTGTCAATAACATAGATGATAGATAAAACATGAGGAGTGGTGAAAAAGAATACTAAAAATTATACAAATGTGTAAAAGGAAAATCCTAAGGGAGGATGGCTACTCTCAGGCATAAAAATTATTCAAGTACAACCCGTTGACGTGTTCTTTGAGAGGATAGCCTTCTAGAGAGACCAAGATGTAGGCGCCTTTAGTGAGGTAGTGTTAGATGATGTAGGGTCCATTCCATAATGACTCGAATTTCCCATGTCCGAGAGTATCCTGAGAGATATCATAAGATAACACGAGATCCCCTTCGTTGAATGAGCGAAGGTTGACATGGCGGTCGAAGGTGGCTTTGAACCATTTTTTAGCTGCAACATTGTTTTGTAATGAAGATCAACGATCTTCATCAAGAGACTCTAAGGTCAGTAGGCATTGCTCCATTGTAGCAGTTTTAGGTAATAGCTCAATGGCAGTGCGTAACATGGGGATTTCACACTCAATAGGTGTAATACCCCTAAGCTAAACCCAATTGTAAATGTAAATACAAATGTACGTAAGCTGGTGAGTTATTTGACATCATTTTTGTATGCACCTTCCATGGATAGTGTGCACATGCACTGCGTAGTAAAATGATGAAGTGTGCACATTCCAGGATACCTCGTGCAACAACTTAAGTGTGTGCGATTTTGAGGCTAGGCAGCCTTTGTGTATATGTTGTGTTTTGTAGGTTGGTGAGCCAATTATTATAAGCTAGAAGGCTTATGATTTGAATGAGGCCAGAGAGCCTAGATGTTAAAGGCCAATGTGCCTATTTTTGTATATGTCTTATCATTAATATAAAATACATCTCTGCACACAGATTAGCCACGATAAAAGAGTATGGGGGACTAAACTCCACTAGTTAGGGAAAGGGGGTGTTAAAAGTTAAGGAAAAGGGGCTAAGATAGGGATCTTAATCCAAAAAGGAATATTATATTAATATTTCTTAAAGTATAAAGTATGGATAATTATTTTATCCTAAGTTCTAAGGATGGGGACAAGTGGGCCAAAGTAGCTCCCAACATGACAAGTGTCAAGTTGGGGACATGCATACATATAGTTTGGACTTAGTTCATTTTTGGGACCATTCATCCATTCATGTAATCATCCAATCATCCATTCAACCATTCCAGGATCATTCACTCACTCAGTTAGTTGGCCTTTGTACCTTCCTGTCACTGTACTTGAACCTGTATCTGTACCAATACCTATTTGTGTAGCTGGTTAGCTTGGGAGATGGACTGAAGAAGCGGGTTCTCATGCCCATGGGATATTGAAGAGGTGGGTTTTCAGGCCCGTGAGCAATCTCTCTGGGTGAGAGAATTTCTAGGAATTGATTTTTTAAGGTGCTAAACTGTAGCTACAGGGCTCTAAGACTTTTTGTCTAGCCTATTTCTCAAGCATGTAAAGGAAGTGGGGCAACCAAAGGATTGTTGAGCAGAGAAGGGGCACACTTCCTGGGGTGGGATATGCATGTGGGGAATGAGGGACTGTAGGATGCTAGTTTGAGTTGGCACCTGTGATGGAGTCTTTCCTATTTTCTGAGATAGTCAGCCTGGTTAGAAATCCCTTTACTTGGGTGGAGTTTAGTCTGAGCTCGGGGGTGACACACTACTGAGAGTGATGAGTAGTGTGGTCTAAGGCTGGGAGGTTTGTGGAAGGTCTGCATGTAGTTGGTGATATTATTACCAAGATAAGTGTCAATTGTGTGATAATTTATATGTTGCATTATTATTTATCTATTATATTTATGGGAAATTCATGTCTATACTGCATGTATATGCTTACTGTCATTTTTGTATGAATCTGTGCATTTACAATATGTATTTGTTTGTTTACGTTTTATGTGTAAAGTTATGCAAGAACTCAATGTGTATATGTTTTAATTGCATGCAGTTCAAAAAAGAATTACGTGGCATAGCTCAGTTGGATGCTGGGTATGTTACAGTATGGTATCAGAGAATGAAAGCGTTTTCTGGAGTATCATGGTCCGACATGGGTGGCTGGGGATGTTACAACATGGTATCAGAGCTCCATTTTTCAACATTGAGCTTGGATGGGCCGAGAAAGTTGATTTGAAGAGAAAATTCATAGAGGATTGATTTTGAACTGGCCAAATTTCAAGTTATAGAGCATCCATGGTAAAAAGTAACAACAATTGCGTGGAAATGGGAAAAAGCCCCAATTTCTATTGTTAAATTCATGAGAAAATTGAGAAATTTAGCCAAGTGGTGAGATATTCTTGATTTAATATCCGTTCTAGCAAATTCAGACTTGGAATTGGTCGAATTTGAAGTTACAGTGAATCCATGACAGATGGAGCGTAATTAGTTGATTAAAATTCTCAATTCATGAATTGAGTATGGGAAAAAATCAGTCCAGAAATGTCAACCCACATCAATTTGTTATTGTACGGGTTGAATTGGTGTTATCGGGGTTAAATTGAACAAATTTGATAGTTGCAAAATGTCTATGATAAAAATGGGGAAAAAACTAGGAAAAATCTCCAATTACTGCATTGGAATTCATGAGGAATTGATGCGCATAAAAATGAATGTGCGCAAGTGGGCACACTAAAAATTCATGATGCGTAGTGAAAAGCTTGTGATATGTGGAAGAATATTGGCGTGATGGTGCATGCACTAATGGGCGTTGCACGGAAAAATATTGGTGTGCGGGTGCACACGCTAAAATTGGGCGATGCGTGGAAAAATATTGGTGTGCGGGTGCACCCGCTAAAATTGGGTGCTGCATAGAAAAATATTGGTGTGCGGGTGCACGTGCTAAAATTTGGCGCCGTGCAGAGAAATACTGGCGTGCGGGTGCACATGCTAAATTTAGGATTTTGTAGTGTGCTTTGAGTGATGCATGCATAATCTTGATGCGTGGTGTGCATATGCATAATAATGGTGCACACGCATAATAATGGTGTGCATGGTGTGCGCAATATTGGCAGAGCACAAAGGAATTTTGTTGGTGCATGCACAATGTGGGTATATGTTGTCACATGATAGTTTATTTAATGGTGCGCACAGATTACTGGTGCACGGTGGGGGAGTATTAAACTTTGTCATGGTGTAGCACGTAGAGTGAAATGCGCACGAAACATTAGCACATGATACAAAAATTGTGCGCAACAAGTATTAGTGCATGAATCAAAATTGTGCGTGGTGGATATTGGCGCGCGACACAAAAGTAGTGCGCACCAGTTATTGGTGCGACAAAGAAGTGATGCGCAATGGTTATGGATGCATGGAGCATGAATTACCTTGTGGTGTTGATGCGCATTTTAAATATGGGTGTACAGGTTGAAATTTGTGCACGTGAAGTCATTTGGATGGTGAACAACATTAGAAAACCAACGAATTTCCACGACATTTTATATTGTTTGAACGCCATCTTTTTGCGATGCGTTTTTGAGGCCCTTAACAACGTTTTTAGCTACTAAAAAACCAGGAGAACAGAATGCACCAAGGTACTTTGCAACTCAAATAAAATAGCCTAGAGAGAGATTTCTAATGGCGTAAACCGTTCGTCAAACGAAGCTTTTATGAGAAAGTTACAGGACAAACAATGGAGGGTAAATTTTAAGACCCAACTAACTTTGAAGAGCCATACATTTCTGCTCTGGAATCAAATTGAGGCAAAAGAGTAGTAAATGGAAAGATATTGAACCATAGAAGAAATTCCTAGAGTTGAATTAAATTTCTGGGCATGTTAAAAATGTTTAATATGGAAAAGAAGGTACCTGTAGAATTCCAGACCAAAAACATGAATTGGCCTAGAACTTCCGCAGCCTGTAACTAGCATCCCAGAATCGAGAAAAAGGTGAGACTTGGAAAAACTGTCCAAAATATGTATATGAAGAAACCCAATTAATATCCTATGAAAACACCAATGGAGTAGGTGCAAAAATTCATAATTACAACACAGAGTCGCACCAAGTTGAAGAGTGAACAGAAAAATTAATGGGCAATTTTCAAATAGCCATAACTTTCTGCTCAAGACTCAGAATTGAGCATGGGAGAAGGCATTGGAAAGGTGTTGGATACTAGAATATAAATATTCACCCAAAAAATTGATCTGGGCATTCAATTTTCCAAGAAATTAGAAGAAATAATTTTGGATATAATATTGAACCATAATGGTTCATATTTTTTCATGAAATTGTTGATTCAGTTAACCTGACAAAGTTTTGTTGGCTTCACATTTTGCAGAATTAACAACAACTAGACCAGATCAGGATCAACATAGAGTCCATAGGAATGTAATATGCACAGGTGATTTACATCCAGTAATATGAGATCAAAGGGATGGATGCCCATTTGGACATTGAAGGAACAAACTCCAATGGACATGGAGAAGGAAGGGATGAAAACATGAGTATAGTAGAGACCATTAAAAAATTCCAGAAGGATGTCCAAAGACATAAATATGATAATGAAAGGATTATGAGAGCCAAGGAGCAACAAGAGGACTTCAACATGAAGTTAATGTAGAGCTTGAACATAATAGAAAAGAAATTGGATAAGGAGAGTGGCTCAAGCAAATCCAGAAGTCACAGGTCTCCTGATGAGAAACATAGAACCAAAAGTGTTAGCAGAGATCCCTGATCGGCCTACCAGGGTACAAAACATCTAGAGTCCATCCTCTTTCAGAAAGCATAAGAGGTTTTGGGTGGATGAGCTACGAGGACAAATGAACAAAATCAAAACTCCTAAATTTGATGGTGAGCACAAGAAGGATGAAGATGCAAAGACATGGTTGTTGGGCATGAGAAAGTATTTTCAAATGCACAATTATTCAGCTCACGTAGAAGGAATAATTTCCATCTATCAAATCAAGGGAAAGGCATCCATGTGGTGGGATCGGCTTGTGCAGGTGCAACAAATTAAAGAGAAAAGTGTTACTTGGAGGTAATTCAAGAAGTATTTTGAGAAGAAATACTTGACTAAGAGATACTATGACAAGAAAATGAAATATTTCTTTGAACTCAAGCTTGGGAGTATGACCATGAATGAATCTGAAATAGGGTTTTTAGAACTATTGAAGTATGTTTCTTTCATCATTGATCAAGGATGAGACAATTAAGATTCAAAGGTATTTAAGTGGATTTCCATCATTCATTAATGAAAAAATACAATATGATGATCCCAAAACATTGGAGCAGACCATAAAGAGAGATAAATGCCTATATGATTAGCAAAAAGCAAGGCCAACTTTCCAAAAATCTTGGGAAGACAAAAAGAAATTCAAGATGGATCATAGGAAGAAGGGAACTAAGCCACCATTCTTTAGAAATAATCCTCAGGGACCAACTTCTAGAGAACCCAAAACAATTGAGACAGGGGGTCAAAGGCCAAGGAAGCCACCTATTCAATTTTGGGGTTGTAAAGGAGATCATATGTTTAGAGATTGTCCTCACATAGGTGAAAAAGTGAGGAATGTTCACAATGTACAACAAGTTGGAACATTGGAGGACATGGGCATAAATATACCAAGGATCTATGCATCCCTGGATAACAAGCAAGCAGAGTATCAGTCACATATGATTGAAGTGGAAGGTATGGTCATTATGAGTTCACAGTGGTACCATTTAGGTTGTCAAATACACCAACTATTTTCATGTGCTTACTGAATGGTGTTTTCCAAGAATATTTAGACAAGTTTGTCATTATCTTTTTGGATGATATCCTTGTATATTCCAAGTCAGAAGAAGAGCATGAGAATCATTTGAGGATGGTGTTGCAAGTATTAAGTGAGCATCAGTTGTATGCCAAATTGAGAAAGTGCTCATTTTATTAGAAGAAAATTCATTATTTGGGATATATCATTTCAAAGGATGGGATAACAATGGATTCTGAGAAGATAGAAGCCATTAGAGAATGGTCAGTGCCGAAGAATGTGACATAGGCCAAATCATTCATGGGCCTTGTAGGATACTATAGGATATTTATTGAAGGATTCTCAAAGATTGCACACCCAATCACTTCCTTGCAAAATAAGGGTGTGAAGTTTCAATGGAAATTGGATTGTGAGAAGAGTTTCCAACACTTAAAACAATTATTAACAAGTGCTCCAGTACTAAGGATTGTAGACCCAAATGAAGAATTCATTGTATGCACAAATGCATGTAAAGGAGGACTCTGTGGAGTCCTTAGTCAAAATGGGTTTGTTATATGTTATGAATCAAGGAAGTTGAAGGAGCATGAAAGACACTATGCCACTCATGAATTGGAGTTGGAATCTGTTGGCACAGGGGTAGACCCAGGGTTCAGAGATTCAACAACACACCAACAAAACCCTAACTACCGGCCCTTTCGGCAAAACTTGCGAAGCATATGAAGTCTCACCCGAGGTATAGGCAGGGGGGTTGTAGGACTCAAGTGTCTACAACCTAGCTGGGACACAGATATATGATTACAACACTTAACATAACACTTAGCAATTAAAATTCATTAGTCTTTGAACCTTATTCATATCATAGGAAAAAACCCTAATTACATAAAAATGCAGTATTTATCAAGATATAAATATATCTAACCATTCAGCACATAGCATCAAAGTAAATCTAGTATTCATTCACATGTAAGGCACTAAGATACTACATCAGATGCATATACCATACATAAATATTACAACACTAAGCATAAATCACATCAATAACTTATCAACCACATCGCACAAAGAAACCACAACATAGGATATACGTGGTTCACCCCCAGCGTGGGGCTACGTCCACCAACTTTGCTTCTTCTTCTTTATTATCTTCTTCCAATATTATTACATGCACAGATCCAGAAAGATAACTCTGCATAGGAAAGGAGATCTGCGTGCACCTCACCAGATCCTCCTTCCCTGAGTTAGGTCCAAGCAAAGAGCCTTTACACAGTCTGTTCACAAAGCAGTACGAATCACTTGCACTTAGCTATGCAAGTCTCAACATACAGTATGCACAAAGCCAATTACAAATAATTGCACTAAGACACACACATCCACTACTACATATTACATCTCTTAGCTCCCTATTTATACATTACAAAAAAGGCCTAAGCATGGGTAAACCCATGGGCCGACATCTCATACCCATTACATAAACCTTGAACCCAAAAATCCCATAAAAGGGGGTGAGATCCCGTGATCTCCACTTCACCTGGGTGCTCTATCTTCGACCCTCCTGTCGAAGTCCCAAAAGTGGTGAAACACGACCAAGGTTCTCCAAAACTTGGTCAAGGGCTAACAGGCCCCCAACACTCACCTATGACTCATCCCAAGTCACTCTGATCTTGAAAATTATGCTTCAAAGGCCTCAAGCTTGGCTCGAGCTGCCTCAATTTGCTGCTTTGCTAGAGCCTCCTGGTCGATGAACTCCTAAATGACTGTTTCAGTGACAGGTTTTGTTATCACATGAACTTGTCAGGGTCCTATGATTTGGTGGTTTATACTCGAGTCTATTCCCATGCCCTATTTTTCTCTCTTTCATAGGCCATGTCTTTAAGTTTTCCCCTTCAGCCAACAAAGTCGTTTTGTTTGCCCCTTTTTGTTTAAGAATTAATCTTTGTTACCTCTGTCACTGATACTTTTGTTTTCTTGAACCCTTAGCCAGTCGTACAAGTTTTTATTTTACACAGGCTTCATCCATGAGAATAAAGAGAAACACTTAGAGTGGGGAATCAAATCAAGTGAGCGAGCAAGTTCAGTTTTCAATAGAGGAGATTCCCTTCGAATTTCAAATTTGCGGCCCTCAGGTGATCGAGATCATAAAGTCACGTGAAGTTTAATGTTAGACAAAGGCCCGAGGTCAATCCTAGCCATTGGCGTTGTGAAGGGAACGTGGCGAAATATCATCATTTCACGGATTTAGAACTCGGGAAGTGTAGAGGCAAGGTTGTTAGAACTCGCGAAGTCCAAATTCATGAAATGATCTGGACCGTTTGATCGAGGAAAGTTGTGGATTGTCGATTTGAGGTGAACGTAGAATCAAAAATCAGGAGAAGGGAGGTGAGTATTCCTTCAATTTCCTGAGACATGAAATCCCGATACACACCTTTTGGATAAGCACTTGATCATAGCCAGGGTCACATTGTTGAAGGTTAAGGAGAGGAGTTGGCGCATGCTAGGCTCCAATTTGCGATTTCAGAAATCAGGAGAAGGGAGGTGAGTATCCTTTCAACTTCCCGAGATGAAAAATCCTGATACGATGAATATTAGATCTAGACCGTGGATCCTATAGGGACATGTGGCAGTCGATCTGATGGTTTGCGGAAGTGAATTTTAGGATTTTTGGGAGCAATCGTGGTTGTCAGATGCATAGAAGATTTGACCGTTGATCTAAAGAACTAGGATGAAAGTTATAATGGATGCTAGGTATGCCCCTCTTGTTTTTCCTCAACCTTTGAATGCCCTCCCAACGAATGGATACCTTAAGGAGTTTCCCAAGTTCACAGGCAAGGGAGACATAACTGCAGAGGAACACCTTGAAGCCTTTTACAGTTTTATAGATTATCATGTCATCATGGATGTAAATGTATGGATGAGGATTTTTTTTCATATCCTTGAGGGTGAGGCTAGGAATTGGTTTAGGGACTTTCCTCCTAGATCTATTTATGGGATTGAAGCTCTAGATGAAGCCTTCTTAAAGAATTGGGGGGATAGAAAGGATTTCCTTTACTATATTACAGAGTTTGGATCACTAAAGAAAAAGGAAGGGGAATCTGTTTCTGACTTCTCAAAGAGATTTAATAAAATGTATAGCAAAATTCCCACTGAGGTTAAGCCTATAGAAACCTCTGCAGAGATTACTTATTCTAGTTCTTTTGACCCTTATTTCTTCCTCCTATTAAGAGAAAGGAGAGATACCTCCTTGGCTCATATGCAAGATGCAACCATTGAAGTAGAATCCAATATTATGGTAGTTGATGAGCTTAGGAGTAATGCTAACAGGGACAGAATAAGGGGAAGGTCTAAAATTTCAACCTCTTCCTCTGCTACCCACCCTCAAGATGATGAGCTTATCAAATTAGTAAAATATCTTTCTGCTGATATGGAGAACGTAAAAATTGAAGCAAGACAGGCCTATATAAGTACTCAAAACGCTGGTAATAGAGGTACCTTTAGGAGACCTAATAATGCTCCTCAGATACTTCCAAGAGATCAAAGAGGCCAGGATAGGGATGATCAAAGAATTCAATCCCCTCTCCAAAATAACCTTGTCACTGATGAAGAAGAAGAGGAGGAGGAGGTTGATCCTGAAATCCATTGTCTTGGGGATACCTCCTCATTTCCCCATTTAAATCAATCTACATACGAGGAGTCTCTAATGGAAAGCCAACTAAATGAGCTGAGTAAAGGGGAAAAAACCATCCACACTCCAAATAGATATAATATGAGGTCCAAATAGAAAGAAGGGAAAACAAACATCCCTGATCGACCTACCAGGGAATAAAGAGCTATTAAATATATTGCAGACAGAAGCAAGGAAAATAAGGCACAGACCCCCCCACCAGTGGTCAAAAGTCCTGTTCCAGAATTGAGAGAAATTCTAAATCCCCCCTCCTCTTTCAGCTATGAGCATGAAATACAAAAGATTAGAATCCTGGTACCCATTTCAAAGCTGGTCAAGCATGAAGACTTCAGAAGGTGCCTCTCCAAAATGTTTCAGCCTGAGCCTTCGTCTCATTCCACAGACTCGGTAAACCTCCAAGATGAGAAGCCTGCAGTCATCCTAGGTCCTTTGGTAGAATATAGAGACAATTCATCCCCTCCATTCTATACTTCACTGAACATACATGACAAGGTGTTGCACAACTGTTTGATAGATCTAGGGGCATTTCATAACCTTATGCCTAAGATTGTCATGGAAGAGCTCGGTATGGAGATTACAAAATCCTACCATGACCTATATTCTTTTGAATCCAGGAAGGTCAAGTGCCTTGGGGTTTTCAAAGACTTGGCTGTATCTCTATTCCAGCTGCCAATGAAAATCATGATCATGGACATCATGGTAGCTGACGTTCCCCCTAAGTTTGGGATGCTTCTATCTAGATCTTGGATAAAAAGACTAGGAGGAATTTTATAGATGGACCTCACCTATGCTACCATTCCAATGTTTGGGGGTGAGAATAGGAGACTTTACAGGGAAGCTCAAATGGCCTACATTATTAGTGATGAATCAAACCCCACAAACCATCCTATATTTTCTCTTGAAACATATTTGAGATATAGTTTGTTGCAACTCACCGACGCTCCTGAACCTCCTCTGGAGATCAAAAAGCGGCCTATTAATTTTTGTGAAAATTCCCCTCCTATCACCTCTATGTGGAAAATGTTCTTCGATGGAGCCTCTTCTAAGGAAGGTGTTGGTGCTGGAGTGGTTCTTGTTTCACCTGCTCAAGAGACTATAGCTCTGTCCTACAAGTTAGAATTCAGAGCTACCAATAATGTGGCAGAGTATGAAGCTCTCATTTTGGATCTGAGGGTTGCAAAGGACATGGGAATTAAATAGATATCAGTATTTGGGGATGCTGATTTAATTGTCCATAAAGTCATAAATCTCTACCAAGTTAAGAAACCTAGGCTAAGAAGTTATAGAAATGAAGTGTGGGACTTTATTGACAATTTTTTCCTAGCATTCGACATTTCATTTATTCCAAGAGAATAAAACGTCATGGATGATTCTCTGGTTGTTTCAACAAGCAATTTTAGAGTCCCTTTGCCACCAAAGATCAAGTATAATGTAGAAGTAAATTACAGACCCTCTATACCTGACAATGTCAAGCATTGGAAAGTATTTGAGGATGATCTCGAGATCAAAAGATTCCTTGAGACTGTTGATGAGTTTTCTACACTACATATTGATCAAGATTACGATTCTGAAAGTAATCCTCATACTGATGTTTTCCTGAACAAAATCGCTAATCACCATATTGTTTAGTTGCCTAGCAATCACATTCTGAAGGGACTAGTTCCTTTGGAAAGACTATTTGACAGAAATGATGTGACAGTGAAAGTTAAAGAATCGACTAATGACGCTGATGTAAATGAATGCAACATTGGTACAGAGAAAGATCCAAAATTTGTCAAGTTGTCGAGCAGTCTGTCAAGGGAACAAAGGGATGAATATGCTGAGTTATTAAAGGAGTTTTCTGATGTGTTTTCCTGGACTTATGAGTATCTTAAAACATATGACACAAGCATCATCTAGCATAAGATCCCACTAAAGGAAGAGGTCAAGCCATTTAGGAAGAAACTAAGACAGATCAACCCTATGATACTGCTTATCATGGAGAAAGAGATAAAAAAGATTTTGTATGCCCAGATTATCGTTCCTTTGAGGTATTCTGAATGGGTGGCCAACTTGGCCCCAGTGAGAAAGAAGAATGGAGAAATCAGACTTTGTTCTGATTTCAGGAACCTAAACAGAAGCTCCAAGAAAGATAATTACCCATTGTCAAAAATGGAGCACATATTTCAGAGGGTGACAGGTGCATCCAGGATGTCCATGATTGAAGGATTTTGTAGCTACAATCAGATTTATGTCTTACCTGAGGACAGAGAGAAGACAACATTCACCACTCCATGGGGTACATTCATGTATGCCAAGATACCCTTTGGATTGATGAACACAGGAGCAACTTTCCAATGCTCTATCTTTCGCCTTTCCAGGAGAAACTTTCTCCTTTATTGGGGAAAGGGATAATTTTGTAGTCATTTACCTGGATAACATTACAGTTTTCTCCAAGACTGATAAAGAACATTGTCATCATATGAGAAAGGTCTTCCAAAAATACATAAATTTTTGTCTCTCCCTGAATCCCAAGAAGTAATTGTTTGTTATGAAAAAGGGAAAATTATTGGGGCACAGAGTATCAGCTGAGGGAGTAAACATTGATCCCAGCAGGGTGGAAGCCATACAAACCTTATCTCTCCCTAGATACGAGAAAGAAGTTCAAACATTCTTGGGGAATATTAATTTCCTGAGAAGGTTTGTTTCTAATTTTGCTGAACTAGTGAAGGACAATACAATCATGTTGAGGAAAGGAAACAAAATCAAATGGATTGATAAATCTCGTAGTTCCTTTGATCAAATAAAGACGGCTGTGACTGAAGCACCTGTGCTCATCAGTCCTAATTATTCCAAATATTTTATGATTTTATCCTTTGCTTCATTCGACACTGTGGCAGCCATTTTGTTGCAAAAGAATGACAAAGGGTTCAAGTAGCCCATTGCCTTTTTCAGTAGGGCATTGAGAGATGCAGAGCTGAAATATGACATCATGTATAGGGACATTAGCAGAATGTTCTTGGTACAGGGACATCATTTTATTTCTACAGAAGTTACAGCCTCCTGATGGCATGGAAAAAAGAAAAGTAAGAGATTTAAAGCTCAAATCAATTAAATATTTTCTTATTGATCAAGTTTTATATTGGAAAGATCCTCTAGGGGTGTTGTTGATATGTTTAGACCCACAGAAAGACCAAAAAATCATGTTTGAATTTCATGATAGTTTGTGTGGGGGACATCACTTCTGGAAAACCATAGCCTAAAAGATTCTCATAGATGGCTATTTCTGGCCTGGCATATTCACTGATGTTTGTGCTAAAATCAAGGCTTGTGTCAAGTGTAATAAATTCTCAGGAAAATAGCATCTCAAGTCCCTGCCTTTGAATTCTGTGGTGGCTTTAGGACCCTTTCAATAGTGGGGGATAAATTTTATCGGGGAGACTCATCCAGCTTCTAGTGGCCATCACAGGTGGATCTTGACTGCCACATATTACTTTACCAAGTGGATAGAAGCTTACCCCACAAGGAGCACTTCTCATAAGGTAATCATTGGTTTTATTGAGGATATTATAGCAAGGTTTGGTTGTCTGAAAAGAATTGTCATTGATAATGTTGCATCCTTTAGGGCCGAACCATTGATTCAATTATGTGAGCATTTTGGGATTGTGTTGATTCACTCAACTCCTTACTACCCTCAAGGGAATGGACTAGCAGAGTCCTCTAACAAGATCCTTATAAAGATCATCAAAAGATTGTTAGAGGAAAATAAGAAAGCATGGGATTCAAAGCTCAATTTTGCTCCGTGGGATGACATAGTGACAAAAAAGAGATCTCTTTGTGTCTCTCCTTTTCAGCTTGTATATGGAATTGAGGCCATCTTTCCTTCTCAGCTGGCCTTACCCATGGAAAAATTATTCCAAGACTTCCAAGGAGAGCTTCATGATATGATCAGAAGGATACAACAACTGGTGGAAGTGCAATAGACTAGAGAGAAGTTACTGGACAAAGCACATCAACATCAGCAAAAGATCAAGTAGGAGTTTAATAGAAAAGTAAGAAAGGAGGATTTCCAGCGAGGAGATATAGTACTAAAATGGGATGCGCCCAAGTAGGATAAAGGAAAGCATGGTAAATTTGAGGCCTTATGGATTGGCCCCTTCAAAATTTATGAAGTTTTTTCAAATAACACTTACAAGTTGCAAAATTTGGATGATGCTGAAGTTTTTGGAAGCCCTGTAAGTGGGCATTTTATGAACTTTTTTGTTAGTTAAAGCCATGAGAGGTTTCACATTTCATTGTAAATATCATTTTTCTTTTTTGTTTTTGTTTTTATAAAGACTCCATAGCCCAATAGATAAGACCCTGAAATTGTGCATTCTTGGTAGCCCATAGGGAGCATGCCATCCCCTGTGGAGCCAATGTTATCACAAGAACTTGTCATGGTCCCATGAGTTGGTGGTTTATACCCGAGTCTATGCCCATGCCATGTTTTTCTCTCTTTCATAGGCCATGTCTTTAAATTTTCCCCTTTAGCCGGCAAAGTCATTTTGTTTGCCCCCTTTTTTTTAAGCACTCATCTTTGTTACCTCTGTCACTGATCCTTCTGTTTTCCAGAACGCTTAGCCAGTCGTCCAAGCTTTTATTTTACATTGGCCGTAACCATGAGCACAAAATGCAACACTTAGAGGGGTCTGATATGAAATCAAATCAAGCAAGCGAGCAAGTTCAGTTTTCAATAGAGGAGATTCCATTTGAAGTTCATATTTGCGGCCCTCAGGTGATCAAGATCATAAAGTCACGTGAATTTTAATGTCAGACAAAGGCCCGAGGTCGCAAGGTTAATCCTAGCCATTGGAACTGAGAATGGAAGGGGGCAAAAGATCAACATTTCTCAGCTTCGGAACTCGGGAAGTGCAGAAGCAAGGTTGTTAGAACTCGCGAAGTCTGAACTTTTGAAATGATCTAGACCATTGGATCGAGGAAAGCCATGGACCATCGATCTGAGGCGAGCGCAGAATCAAAAATTGGGAGAAGGGAGGTGAGTATTCCTTCAACTTCCTGAGATGTGAAATCCTGATACACACCTTTTGGATAAGCACATGGTCATAGTCGGGGTCACATTGTTGAAGGTTGAGGAGAGGAGTTGGTGCTCGCTAGGCTCTAGTTTGTGATTTTAGAAATCGAGAGAAGGGAGGTGAGTAGCCTTTTAACTTACTGAGACGCGAAATATTGATACGATGAATATTAGATCTGGACCGTGGACCTTATAGGGATAGGTGGTAGGAGATATGATGGTTCACGAAAGTGAATTTTTGGATTTTTGAGAGCAATCATGGCCGTCAGATGCATAGCAGATCTGACCATCGATATGAAGACGGGAAATTTCACAATATCGGGTATCGGGAGAGTGTAGTCAAGTGATATGAAGGCCCCGAAACGTGAAATCACGATGTGCCCAGGATTTGGGCCCATGGTCATGGCCCAAGGTCACATATAGGAAAAATTTGGTGAAGGAGAAGCTGGCACTAGGAGCATTTGGAGTGTGAAGGAAAGAGTGTGAATTTCATGAGACCTACATCAAAATTTGAAGATGCCTGTGTGAGTTAAAGAGCGAGACAATCATGGTTTCAAGGTGCCAAGTTGACTCGAAAGGCCACTAGCAGCACATGGTATATCCCTAGGCATTAAGTCTCATCCTGATCCTGATGAAGGAATTTCATGAAAAAAGGGGTGGTGGTTGAAACCTTGGATCACTCCATAAATGGAAGGTATGGAAGGTCCGACCATGGGGACTGAACCATTAGCCTGTGGTATTCTTGCAAGTAGATTTTCTTGCAACGCCCATGTTGATCTAAGCTCGCATTTGATAGAAGAATGACCATGCATTATGATAGATCGAGCACTGACTGGAATATTTGAATGCAGGGGTCCTATCACGCTCCTGGTAGTTGCAGCAGTTTTGAGTATATATACTCAATTTTGATATTTTTTTATGGTCAATGGTTGATCAAAGCTCCCATATTGTAATGTTTTAATGAAGCCTTGGTTCTTTGGTTATGTAACTTGATATGATACTTCCTGTTTAATGAAAGTCATCTTCTATTTCCATCTTACTTGTGTTTGATACTGAATTTTCATGATCGAAGGATTCACATGGATTGTGCTGACTGAGTTGTAATGAATGTTTGATCGTAGTGCAGTTATAGCGTTTTTAGTGTCCTAAAACTTCGAATTCAAGAGAATATTGTTTTCAGAGTTTTTCCTCCTTAGGATGTTGGAAGACCTGATGTCCAGAGCAGACCTTTACATCTTCTCCTCAATTTCTTCCTCCTACTCACCCTTACTACAACTTACTAGCTGAAGTTGATAAAGACCTCATTTGCTTGTGCATATTGCCCTAGTTTTATGAGTTAAAATGATATTCTCTTGAGTCTTCTTGATTTGACCTCTTAAATCCATTAACCATGACATATAAAATGAGGGGTACTGGGCTTACCTCTGCGGAAATCCAGAGGTGACTTATGGTGCTAACAGGTCCTTCCAAGCACTGTTCCGCTGTGGTGACTACTTGTTCTAGTGATACACATTGTCCCTCGATCTCTTCTAAAAGTGTGCAGGCTTCATCCTGTACCGGCTAGTGTCTCTGGGTCACTTCCATGACTCTACTCTAGATGGCATGGACCTGTTGCTAAACTGTGCACTGTTCATGTGACCTTTTCATCTTCTCAATCACTGAAACCAGTTTTAGCTGCACTTTCATTGTCGATGCTTGTTTCTTTTCCTCCTGAAGATGTGCTTCTAATGTTCTTAGTTTTGGGTCCTTTTCAAGGCACTCATAGGTCTGCGCACTTCGGTTACTCCATTTCTTGCATTCTAACTCCAATGCCTTGATTCTTTCGATTGTGCTCCAACCAGTTTCTTGACTCAAGTCTCGCACTTCCTATTGGCACAGGGGCAGACCCAGGGTTCAACGCTACAATAGCGCACCAACAAAGCCCTAACTACTGACCCTTTAGGCAACACCTGCGAAGCAGATGAAGTCTCACCCAAGGTAGAAGAAGGGTTGGTTGCAAGACTCAGGTGTCTACAACCCTAGCTGGGACATAGATATGTGATTATACATCTTATTAGAGCACTTAACACCATTAGTTCCTCAATATACAGTCAATAACCACTTCGCTTATAAGACAAAACTTCGCAACATTCACACTAATCTACAGTATTCAAGCACTTAACATATACAAATGGATTACAATGAGCATATCAAGCACTAAGCATGAATATCTAGATCAGATCTAACACTCCAACATATAATAAGCACCAATCATGAATAGATCTATCTAAAAATATCAGAGAATTTCGCATATAATCTGTAAATACATCAAGACAAAGAACAAATCACATCACACGGGGTTTATGTGGTTCACCCCCACCCCAGGGATACGTCCACCAAATCTTATTCTTTACTATCCTCAGTGAATCTATTACAAGCACAGAGCCTCAAAACCCTTACTCCACACAGGATAGAATATCTGCTCAGCTGGCTAGAACCTTCTTCCTTGCATTACAACACAAAGCCTTCTACAATATTTCACAGGGACTTGCAGTCAGCTCTACAAGTCTCACATAGTATGCACATAGCACTTACAATCCTTTGATCACATAGATATAACACTTATCCATTCCTTTATCATCTAGCACATCGACCTCTATCACATAGATGCACTACTACTTCTATCTATCCTAGGCATCTATTTATATATTAAAAAATACGCCTAAACATGGGTAAACCCATGGGCCAACATCCCATTCCTATTAAATATTCCCAAAAATCCAAAAAGGGGCCCAAAAGGGGGCCAAGATCCCATGATATCCACTTCAACTTGTGCTCCTCCTTTGACAGGCTAGGTCAACATGACCAAGAAAATCCCAAAACTTGGTCAAGGGCCAGCAGGCCCCCAAAAATCACCTGTGACTCATCCCGAATCACTTAGGTCTGAGCAATTCTGCCTCAAACGCCTCAAGCTTGGCTCAAGCTTCTTCGACTTGCTTCTTTGTTGTGGCCTCTTGTTTGGTTAAATCCTAGATCACTGCGTCGTTCACTGGTCCTTCTAAGCATTGTTCTATTGTGAGGACGACTTGTTCTAGCTCTGCTCCTTGTCTCTCGACCTCTGTAAATAGCAGGCATGCCTTGTCTTGCATAGGTTGAAGTCATTGAGTGACTTCCATCACTTTTCTTTGAATCATATGGATTTGATGTTGAGATGTGTGTTGTTCTTGATATCTCTTCATCCTTTCGACATCTGACAGGGCCTTCAACTATGCCTGTAGTGTATCTGCGTTCTGCTTTGCTTCTTGGAGCCGCGACTCCAATGTCTGCAATTCTGGATTTTCAGTGAGATTTTCATAGGTCTAGGCACTGCGGTTACTGAGATTATTTCACTCCAAGGAAAGAGATTTTAATCTGTCAACTGCACCGTCAGAAGCTGCTTCTCTTTGGTTCCTTATCTCCTGTGGGGTTTTAGGTACTGCGTGGAGCTCTAAGTCAGTGATGCGTTGTTGTAGCTTCTGGATTACCTATTCTAGTTGTTCCACTTGCTATGGAACTTCTTCCTCAGTCTGTACTTCAACGACTGTCACAAATAAAAGTGCTTTGTTGACCCTTTACTTAACTTCAAGTTTCTCGCTGAGCAACTGTTCCTTGCTTTCTTGTAGCTCTTCTTTTTCTTCATTCCATTTCGCTTATAGAGCGAGATTTTCCTTTTCTACAACACTTCTTTGGTCCTCAAGATCTTTTTGTACTTGCGCTAAAGCTTGGGTCACTTGTGTTGTCTCTTCCTGAGCTCGTTGAAGGCGATCTTCAACTGTATCAACAATGCGATGTAATTGAGTAGGCTCATCACCTAGTTCTGGTGTTCCAACTATCAAGGGCACAGTGGAGACTACGCGACTAGACTGTAGTGCCTGATGAACTCCTTGGATTTCATCCTTAATGTAATTGAACACCTCCTCCTTCTTAGATTATTTCTTCTCTTCTATCTCCAACGAAGCATCATTCAGTATTACAACGATGAAGTCAAAGTCATCTGAGGTGAGGGTGGTCTCGAATTTGGTTTTGGTTGCTTTCATTTTCTTCCTTGAAGAAGGTTTCAGAGGGGAAACCTTCCTTTTCTTCAAGGTATCCTCCTCGTCTCTTAGTGGTGTAACCTCACCCTTCTTCTGTTCAAATTCTATGCCATCACCTCCTTTCTCTACTGAGATGGATGTGGTCTTCATGGATGCACTGTCTAAATTGTGGGCCTCTTCAATATTCTTTATCTTGCTAGGTCCGGCTATATCCGACACAGTTTTGGGGCTGTCAACATCAAACATCTCTACAGGGTCCGCTGGAACAAGGAGGTCCGCCGACCATTCCTAGGTAATCTCCTCCAGGTCATCCTCTGTTAACTTGTAGTATGAATCTAGCTGCTATTTATACTCATCAACGCATGCTGAGATATAGATAAAATAGCAGTCCATGCTGAATTTCATCAAGGGTCTAAACCTGTGAAGTGTGTTCGGGGTTATGCGAGGTATGTCCTGTATGGATACCTTCAACTAGTTGTAATACGTGTGGAAGATGAAATTTGATTTCCACTGCTTTTTCATGTCACTGGAGTACCACAACGTACTGAACTTTACGGCCAAAGGTTCAAATGGCTCAGTGTCTAGGAAGGTCGCACCTTTCAGCATCTCCCGTCTGATGAAAGTGATCAGGATAAGAAGCCAGCTGAAGTGGAATTCGTATCCCTAATCTTGTGCTTCCCTACAATCTAGTTCCAGTTGGTTCATGAGGTACTTCATCCAATTCATCTACAGTCCCTCCATGCACTTCCCTGCGAGTTCGACTATGAATCTAGTTACTTGGGTCGGTTGGTTCTTGCAAACTAGCTTTCCTGCGATCAACTAATAGGAAAGGTGCACTGTGCCGCTCTGGATAGAGGCTACCTTGTAGCCTCATGTGCCCTACTCTACATCGCTGTAAGTATCATTTATTCTTTGGGAAAGAGTGCGATCTGCGGTCTTTCCAGGGTAGAAATCTTATGGGTCAGAGCCCTGCATGGTAAGCCCTGTGATCCGATTGATCAAAGTCAGATCCACTGTGATGTTGTGGTTCGACCATAAGTATCCTCCATGATAGCAGGACAACAACAAATTGATGCATGCGTTCACTTCTTGATGCCTCTCGAAGTGAGGAATCTTCATTACATTAAGCAATGTGGACTGTGCGAGGTTCATGGTCCACTGCTGGGGAATGATCATTGAATTATTTCCCTTGGTTCTAGTTAGATACTTGTATGGGACTAGCATATTGTATACTTTCCTGTCGCCAAGGTTGAATTCACTAAACTTCAACACTGCAACCTTATCCTGATCTGTGCGCACTGCGCGTATCCCCTTTAGAAGGTACGTAGTGACCAATTCATATTCAAAATATATGGGCACACTATCTCAGTTTATTGCGCCACTCAGAGGTGGTAGATAAACAAGTAGAATGCTCGAAATCAACTTATCATTTGTGATATCATCTCTGTGCTTCGTTCGTTTCTCAGTAACTGGACAGGATGGTCCGGCTCGAGCAGTGGATGGAGAGGCCTACATTCCTCTTGTCGAAGATGCTTGTACACCTGTAGACACTCCTCTCTCTGACATGAATCTCTCTGTCATCAAGTCAATCAAAAATTCCCTAGAGGATTTCTCTACAACGCCCAATGCTTCCGACATACGCACTTGGGGTAAAAAATTCACGGGATCGGGGAACAACTCAGACACAATAATGAGACAGAGAATGAGATAACAATAATCACTGTATAAACTCATCTTAGGCTGTGGGCTCAAACTCTTGATTGGAAAAAGTGTTCTCGGTGCATGGCGTGACGAGCTAAATAGGTAATTCGACAACAATTGGCTTGCAACGGGTATGATCCTCCATTAACTCTTGTTCGATCCATTATGGCGCAGTCCAATAGTTGAATGATGAACCTTTATTTCTTTTATATTTGTTTGGAGTGGAAGTTGAATGGGTATATCAACCCCAATGACTATATTGCTTCGACATGGCGAAGTTCCATGTGTCATTGTTATGATATCTCAGCGAAGCTCCAATTCTGCAATTTTTATTTCTGCGAGGTCTCCTCTAGAACCTCCTTTAACCTTTCAGTGTTAGCCCTCTTCTTGCTTAACTTTCTATCCTTCTTCCCAGTGATCTTTGTATCGGTAATGCTTTTCTCATTCTAATTCTTTTCTTCTTTGGTCTTAGTTACTTCGCACTATTGAAATTCTTTCCTAGGGTTCCTGGATAATAATTCTTCTTTGCCTAGGATAGGTAATTCAATCTTTTGAGGATCCTCTAGTGTTCTCTTAGCTTCGACATCCGGGTTGCTAGTATTAAATATCTGCAATCTGCTCTCCTGTTCCTCAATCAAGTGTGCGATCCTTCTGGTCATAAATTCTTTTAACTCTTGCTTCTTCTGTTCCAAAAATTCTTCTTCTTCCTTTCGTCGGGCTAGGTCTCTATCAATCCAAGGTTTTCCTATTAGCATGGTAAATGGGGCACTGTCTTCAAAAATTTAATAATCTCAAAGTCTTCTTCTATCGAAGTTCCATTTACAGTCATAAGTATCCGAGCGAGTCTTCCAAATAGGGTTACTAGCTTTCCTCTGAATAAACTTATTCCTCCTAGTGAAGGGATCATAGCAGGCCTTCCTATAGCTTCCCAGGTTCTCTTCGACATAATATTCACCTGTGTTTCCTCATCCAGAACACAATCAATGTCGAAGTCTCCTATTCTTGCTTCAATGCATTCCTTTTCTTTGAAGATCTCTGATAAGCTGACATGTCGGTGGTCATTCAGGGTTTCTTTCATTTATAGCAATGCTTTCTCTGATTCTTTCTGAGGTTCATCCATAGGTTCTGGATCTGCCTTAGGGTTTTCTTGATTCAGATTCATTCTTTCAAGCTTAGCAATCATTCTAGGAAAATCCAATACTTCATTGTCTAGAGATTTACAACAAAGGCAACTAGGTCTTCCACTAGGACATTCCTTAGCAAGATGTCCTGACCTTCTGCAACTGTAATAGAGGGTTAATCCTCTCTTCCTTTTAAATGATCCCCATCTTCTTTTGTACTGCACACTAGGATCATAGGAGCTAACATGTAACAAATTCTTTCTAGGATCCTACATCCATTTGTTAGTCCAAACATTATTTCTTTGTATAGGTATAACATATCTTTCACTATTCTTATCATACCTACTCATATCAAATCTTCTTTCATCTATTAATGACCTAGCCTTCAAACTAGGACAAACTCTATTAAAAAAACCTAGATCCATACTCTAGAAACAAAATTTTCCACTTATCTTACTTCTATAGGGCACAAAGCTTTCAGATTTTAAAACTTTTAACTATTATTACCTTTATCAGAGCATAGAGCTTGCAGATCTTACTTATTTTAGTAATAAATTTCCACTTTTATCTTTCTTAGAGTGCCAAGCATTCATATCTTGCTTCTTTCCTTCAGATATGATATTCTTTTCTTTAGATCAAGATTCTTTATTTTAGATATGATATTCTTTCTTTAGCATAGATCTTTACAGATCAAGTAGAATACTGTGCATTAGGGCACATATCTACACACAAATCTTTCACAATTTTAGGATGAATCTTTGCACAGAGATTCTTCTTTCTTAGTTCCCAACAATCACAGTTTCAAGTCCCAGAAACAGAACCATTTGTTGGCACAGGGGCAGACCCAGGTTTCAACGCTAAAACAACACACCAACAAAGCCCTAACTACTGACCCTTTTGGCAACACCTGYGAATCAGATGAATTTTCACCTGAGGTAGAGGCAGGGATGGTTGCAAGAATCAGGTGTCTGCAACCTTATCTGGGACACATATATGTGATTATACAACTTACTAGAGCCCTTAGCACCGTTAGTTCCTCAATATACAGTCAATAACCACTTCTCTTATAAGACAGAACTTCACAGCATTCACACTAATCTACAGTATTCAAGCACTTAGCATATAAAAATGGATCAGAATGAGAATATCAAGAACTAAGCATGAATATCTAGATCATATCTAACACTCCAACATATAATAAGCACCAAGCATGAATATATCGATCTAAACATATCATAGCATTTCACATATAATATGTAATTACATTAAGACAAAGCACATCACATAGGGTTTATGTGGTTCACCCCCACCCTGGGGCTATGTCCACCAACTCTTCTTCTTTATTGTCCTCGGTCAATCGGTTACAAGCATAGATCCTCAAAACCCTTACTCCGCACAGGAAAGAAGATCTGTGCAGCTCACTATATCCTTCTTCCTTGCGTTACATCACAAAGCCTTCTACAATCTTTCACAGGGACTTGCACTCGGCTCTACAAGTCTCACACAGTATGCACATAACACTTACAATTCTTTGTTCACATAGATCTATCACTTAGCCATTCCTTTAGTACTTAGCACACCAACTTCTATCACATAGATGCACTACTACTTCTATCTAGCCTATGCATCTATTTATATATTACAAAATAGGCCTAAACATGGGTAAACCCATGGGCCAACATCCCATTCCCATTACATATTCCCAAAAACCCTAAAAGGGGCCCAAAATAGGTCAACATGACCAAGAAACTCCCAAAACTTGGTCAAGGGACAACACTTCCTGTGAGGTGCTCGACACTTCTTGCAATTCTAATTCTGCTACTCTTGCTTGGAGCTGTTGAATGGCTTCAGTGAGCTTCTCCACTTGGCACTCAACTGTCTCTTCTTCCATCTATGCCAATCTTGACATAGAGCAAAGCAATTGAGTGATTGCTTCTCTAACTCCAATCTACTCTACGAGCAGTTGATCTTTCTCTCTCTGGATCTGTGCTTTGTCCTATTCAAACTTCGCTTGGAGGTCATCTTTCTCTTGCTTGGAAACCTGACTTTTCTCTAGGGCTTCCTCCTTTGCTTGCTTCAAGGCCTCTGCGGCATGTTCTTTTTCCTCCTGTACTCAACAAAGGTGATCCTTTGTCATATCTGCTAATCTGTGTAGTTGGGTAGGATCGGCTCCTACTTATATATCCCCTGATGACAATGACGCAGTAGACACCGCGTGACTCGAATAGAGAGCCTGTTGTACCCCTTTGAGATCTGACTCGATCCTATCATACATTGTTTCTTGTTTGGCTTCATTTCATTGAAAAATTTCCTCTGAAGTATCTAATACAACTGCGATGATGAGATCGATATCATCCACTATAAGTACAATCTATAATTGAGGCTTATTGACTCGTGAATTCTTCTGCACGTAGGGTTTCTTTGGAGAAAAATTTCTTTTCTTTGACATCTCAGCATCTATGAGGGGATCTTTATGTGGTGTCACTTCACCCTGTTCCTACTTGTGTTCTTCCCCTTCATCCTCTTTTTGTTCTACTTCGCCATCTCCTCCTCCTTTAGGTGACTCCGATGCAGTTTGCTCCGATGCGCTATTTATTTCCTGCACATCTTCCTTCTTTTTCTTCTTGTTGCTACTGGGTCCATCATATTCTTCTTAGGTGACCATAGGAATTTTGATGTTATCGGGGTTGGAGAGCTCTGTCTGTTCGACTGGTATAAGGAATTTAGCCGACCACTCCTTAGTTATCTCCTCCAGGTCTTTATCAGTTAATTTATAGTATGACTGCAACTCCTCCTTGGTTTCATCCCTACACACAATGATGTAAATGAAGTGTCTGTCTATGTGGAACTTCGTGAGTGGCTTGAACCGATGGATTGTATTCAGATTCATTCGATGCAATGACTCAATGGCTCGCGTGAGCTGTAGATAGTACGTGTGGAATACAAAATTTGACTGCCACTACTTCACCATATCGCTCAAGTACCACAAGGTGGTGAACCTCATGGCCAGTGGTTTGGATGGCTCAACTTTAGGGAAGGTTGCTCCTTCTGGCATCTCCCAAGTGACAAAGGAAATGAGAATCAACAACTAGTGAAAGTGAAACTTGTAGCCCTGGTCTTGCGCTTCGTGACAATATTGCTCCAACTGGTTGATGAGGTAGCTCGCCCAGTTCATCTACATCCCTTCAACGCACTTTCCTACGAGGTTGACGAAAAACCCTGTGACCTGCGATGGTCTATTTTTCCTAAAGAGCTTTCCTGATATCAACTGACAAGCTAGGTGCACTGTTCCATTTTGGATGGAGKCTACCTTGTAGCCCTACTTCCCTTTCTCCACATCGCCATAGGTGTCCTTTATTTKCTGCGCTAGGGTGCAATCTGCAACCTTCCCTAGGTAAAACTCTCGAGGGTCTGGTCCCTGCATGCTCAATCCAGTGATCTGGTGGATCAACACTGGATCTACAGTGATGCRCCTATCCAACCACAAGTACCCACTGTTATCACTGAAATTTCATCCACACATGGTTACAAGAACTCAACAACGTCAAACAGTGATGAAGTCATCCATGGACCTGAATTAACACCAAAGAATTTCATAAAAGGGTTAAAAACTATACAAAGTAGTGAAAAATTGAAGAGCGCTATGAAGACACTGGGCACGCGCACACATGCGTGGAACAGGAACGCACAAATCGCGCACATGCACATGATGCGTGACTTTTATCGCAAAAATCCATGCACCTGCTAAACGACGCATTTAGGAGAGTGGTCGGCCTCCCACCCACTTATGGTTTAGCACCCAAGCCGATTTGACCCTCAAATCTGGACTGGATTCGACTGGATGGCTGGTCAAAGACCTAGAAACGCCCTAATTAGCCTCTTTTCACACTACAAACTGGTTGAACAATAGCTCGAAGGAATGCTATAAAAAGGCCATGGATGCACTTCATTTTTCAAGGAATTCAAAGAAAAGTTATCCTGCCATTATTCTCTTGAGGACTCCATCCTTACCAAGAGTATATTTGCGCCATTGCATTGGGCAATCCATCTTACCCCTTGAGTGGATTTGCAAAGAGTTCTTTCATCATTTTCCATTTTTATTTGTTGTAAGAAGAGCTTGCTAGTGGGGGTCCAAGAGCCCTCCCTTGGAGGAAGAAGGGACTCATAGTCCCCTTTCTTCTTGGTGTATTATTTCACTAATAGATTAGCCTCATGATTGGTGACATGGGTCTTATGGTTCTTTTTGTTTCTATGTCCCTATGCTCATGAATTTAGTTTTTATTGCATTTCTTAGTTTAATTCTTAGTTGTTGTTTTCTATTTCTTTCCCTAACTCTTTTCCTTACAGCTGTCCTACTCAGCAGACCCAACTGAGCTTGCAAGCACCTCTATTTCGCTCACTAAGGTGACGGAAGAGGCACAACAGATTGGTGACTCCACTGGGGAAAGGTATCAATTTCCTACCCCATTTGGGTTTTTCTTGCTCTTCTTTTAGATTGTTTAACTTGCAGGTACACTAACCGGCCTAAGCCGACCTGCCAACCAGCCAATTCCAAGTTGAATTGAGAGAAATCCATTCGGATTTTTCATTCTCGGCCGTGTGTCATATATGCATGGGTTTTTAGGCCCACAAACGCGCATTGTGCGCACATGCGCTTGATTCACATCTATGTTTTGCACACGTGCGCCTGTTGACTTTTCTCTGTTCGCGCACATGCGCTCTGTGCGCCTCTATCTCCACTGAGACCCGCACATCTGTGCAAAAATTCACATTGTAAAGTTGTTGAGATGTGGGGAAGGCCATTTTCCTTCTTAAAAATGATATTAAGCATGTTTTAAAGCTGCACCACACTTAGTTCCCTCATCATATAAAGGGGTTAGTCAAAAACACATAGGCACTTAGGAGGATAAAATCAATTTCCCTTCTTTTCTTTTTGCCACATGGATGGCTTGTTTTGACTCACAAGATAAGTTGGGAATCATTTTTAATCACATTTAACTTGCATTGGGACTAGAAGTTGAATAGCAATCGCTTAGTATGCTCTTCTCTCGCGCCTCCAAGCGATCTTGAGAATCAGAAAAAGATTGTGAAATGATTTCATCTCCCTTAAGAACATTAAAAACTTTAGGAGAGGACAACAACCCTTCATGGGACTCCTCTTAGTTTACTTTTTCAAACACATCTTAATATTGTAACGGGCCCATACATGCCCACATGATACAAAGATAGGATAGTGTTTGAATTTTGCTTTCTTAGATCAAATCACTAGAGAAGTTTAAAGGTTTTGTAACGGGACCATACATGCCCACATGATCAATCTAGGATAGTTTCAAAGCTTTTCTTAGATTACATCACAATAGGGCGTTAAAGGGATAGTAACGAACCCACATGTCTACATGCTAGCTTCCTAGGGACTTTTGAATTACTCAAGGTTGTACCAAAGGCACTTAGTTAATTAGGTAATCAAACACTTGTAAGGACCAAGCGAAGTCCACATGCAGCAAGGTGACATCTAAATTCACTAAAAATTGGCACACTTTCACCCACACAAAAAAGTCACTTATCACTCACATAGCTTATTCTTGAAACGTGGAGGTCAAAGTAAGTTTCCTCCAAAGGGATTCCGAAAATACCCCACCCTTTTCTTGA
>JASDQU010104621.1:358470-382696 GCA_032191745.1 Picea mariana | reverse complement strand
AGCTACTGGTTTCACACCATTTCATCTAGTCCATGGGGTTGAGGCCACTCTTCCCATTGAGTGTGAAATTCCCACCTTACGCACCGCAATTGAGCTATTACCCGACACTGCTCCAATGGAGTAGCGCTTGCTGAACTTAGAGTCTCTGGATGAAGATTGTCAATCTTCCTTACAGAACAACGAGGCAGCTAAAAAATGATCCAAGGCTACCTTTGATCGACATGTCAAACTTCACTCATTTCACAAAGGCGACCTCGTCCTGGCTTACGATATCGCTCATGATACCTTTGGCCATGGAAAATTCGAGTCACTCTAGCATGGACCATACATTATCCAACATTGCCTCACCAAAGGCGCATACATCCTGGCCTCCCCCAAGGCCTCTCTCTCAAAGAACCCATCAACAGGTTGTATCTCAAGAAATTTTACGCTTAAATGTAGTCATTCTACTTTAGGTTATTTCTTTTATAGCATTTTCAATATTTTTTCCCTCCCTCACGTCTAAAACTATCCTTTGTGCTATTGACAGATGCTTCATCCACCAGCCTACCACATCGGTTACGCCGACGATGCCAACAGTTGGACACAAAATCTCGCTTCGGCTGCTTGGGCTCTCTACACCCCCTCAAATGAAATGCTCCATTCGAGCGGCATATGTTTGGGTTCAACAACCAACAACCAAGTTGAATACACCAMCGTCATTGGCCTCCTAGCTGATGCCTAGCATCATCGTATTCGTCACCTTAGCGTCTTCCTCGACTCTCAACTAGTCATACTCCAGCTCAACAATGTGTACCGCATCCGTGATCCTTGCCTCTTTCGCAAATACCTGTAGGTTATACTTTTATCTCGACATTTTGATTCCATTACATTTACACATATTCCAAGACAATTGAATCAAATTATGGATAACCTAGCTAATATTGTGTTAGACTGGCATATATCACATCAAGCTACCTCTACACATACATAAACATATAACACAAACTGTCATCACATATATAGATTAGACATCATCAATACATTAACCAAATACATGTAAACATCACATAGATCTCAAAAATGTATACTCATGTATATATCGAAAGGTCCACAGTGCCATCCAACTATTTACATACAAAAATACAACTATCTGTAGGCCAATGAAGCACCTTGGTACAAAATGGGCTCACCGGCCTATATACAAAATATATATATATATATACATCAATGCATAGAGCACCACTCACGATGCCTCTAGAGCACCACCACCTGCTCCTCCCTCAGGTGGTGGTGGCCCACCACCACCTGCCCCTCCCTCAGGTGGTGGTGGTCCACCCCCTACCAGTCCCTCCTACCCCGGCGACAGTCGACCGGTCATCGCAGCACCATCCACTGCTGCTTGTTGTACTATGGCCCGCCATGGCAATGGAACCTCCATGCACTGCTCCAGGATACCCTCATCCTGGATGCGAGACCATATTCCCTCAGGCACATCCTGTAACACCGCCTCCAGACGACGGTGTATGTCCTCAAAATCCACTCCGGCAGTCGCCAGAGGAGCGTGTGATGGCCCAACACCAGGGTCATCAAACCGACGTCTCGTAGCTGCCCTCTCTGGCTCAGCAGGTTGCACCACGGCATCCTCACATCGATGTCTCTCTCCCCACGACAGTCTCTCTAGCTCCTGACGAGTCGGTGCTCTCTGCAACTTCACCTCGCGCCCGCGAGGTGCCACATCTGCACATACAAACAAACAACCGATAGTATCAACATCTATATCATATACATATGGCATGCTATCTCAAAATACACAAAAACATATATATCAACATCATCAACATACCTCGGTGGTCAAAAGCCTCCCCTGGAGGTAGCACCATGTCCGGATCATCCTGGAAGTCAACCCCGGTATAGGGGTATCGCAGTATCACCTGTGACATCTGCTGCCACACCTGTGCCGCCTCTTCCGTGAAGAAGTGGCCACCCTCGCCACCACCATGGCGAAGCAACACCGTCGACCACCGCCTCAACAGTGGCTCTCGCACCCCAGGCGCACCCAATAGAATCCTAGGGCGCAACATCAACACCCTCTCTAGAAACCAGGCCACCAGGATGGACCCGAAGGCAAATTCTCCCGTATCCATGGACCGATAGTGGTCTAGCTGCCCAACCATCCTGGAATGTAGCGTCATCCCCTAGGAAAAATGCTCATTGGCCAACACTCTCTCCATCACCATCATCTAGCCACCGCTGATCCGTTGCGTCACTAGTGACCCATACACTCTCACAATCATCGCTGCTATGCAGCGATGTGCTAGGGCATCCATCGCCCCAATACTCACAATTATGCTGGACATATAGTTCGGCCCCGAACAATATCTCCAGCCCACCGTCGCTAGAGGTGTATCTCTAGGTAGCATCGGCTCCGACGGTAGGGGCATTCCCCGAAATGGGAGCCCAGTTAGAAAATACACATCCTCCACCGCAGTGAAGGGAATCTGCTCTCCCCACACTATGAAGCAGTGCAGGTCCGAACTCCACATCTGGATAAGAAACTGCAGGAGATACTCCTGTGCCTGTATCAAGGGGCACTCAAAGAACTTCAGTAACCCACAGGTTGCCAAAGTCGCACGTACGCCTAGCTCCTCAATAGCCACGGTGTCTCGCAGCTGGGACCAATCCCACTCTCGCCAACCAATAGGCATCGTGCACAAAGATCACCTGCACAACATAAAACCATTCTAAGTCAGCCACATGGACAATCAAAAACATAAAAAAGACACGTTTTACACCCATCCACCTTGCCTCCATGGAGCGGTTGTTTAACCCACAGGCGCGCACCCATGCGTGCCTGTACACTCCACAGGTGCGCACGTGTGCACGCCTGTTCACTGCACAGGTGCGCACACGTGCGCACCTGTTCACTGCACAGGTGCGCTCTTAGGCACACCTGTTCACTCTACAGGCACGCACATATGCGCGCCTGTTCAAATCCCAGGCATGCACATCATGTGCTCCCTATATCCTCGAACCAGCTCTCCCATGCGCGTTTATCCGGTGGACAGGCGCGCACGTGTGCGCGCCTATTACTAGATCGCCCGAGCATGTGAGGCCCACACCCCCTAAATACCCCTATACGACTCTCCATATAGCCCCTGCCCAAAAAATGAAACCCTATTTCTATGTAGGATGATCAGACCACTAACATGATGCTCGCGGGTCATTAATAGGATGCCTCGTCCTCCCCGAATCTCACAATCTCCTCTGAATGCTTCTCGTCCAATCACTATAGCAGCAAGTACAAATGAGGTGGCAATGTGGGCCCTACAGCTATATATAGGCCTTTTTTCCAAACTTCCACTCACCATTCTGGAAGCCCACGGTGTCCATTAATCAATCTGTCTTCAGCCACGAGATCAACATCCCGTCATCTACATCACAACCGCCCCTAGGCCTCTTTTCATCCTGAGCCCCCGGGGCACCATTTTTTCATACCCTGATCAAGTACGCATGCACATATTCACACTTATCAAATACATGCTCCTATATTCGATTCTCTTTACATATTGTTCACATCGGGTATTTGGTTTTCATGTGTGCAGGTACTTGGTCATCATACATCGACACAACCCCTTCAGGTATATCTCATCACTGGCATGTAGTCATTCCCTCTGAATCTCACTTACATTTCCAGTCACACCCTCTGACACTTGCCTCTAGGATCCCTATTTCTGGCTCTGTAGTACCCACACCTCCATTTGCATCTTTGGTACTGTCACCTGGTAGCACTCTTACCCACATGAGTTGTTCAATTCATAGCACCCGTTGGCACTTTTGACACTCATGTTGTTTTTCAAAACCATTTAGGGATGGGAGTCCCGATAGTCTTACATCATGTCGCGAATCAACCACATACTCCTTCTCCTCATTTTTCTAGCTTTCCCAATGGACTCCCAGGTTCTCTCTCCATGGTTCTATGGTCGGGCTACACCTCCGCAGTAGCATGAACCCTCCATTTCATCCACAATCCATTTACCCATCTGCAAATCTCCCTTCATTTCACCTACCTCATATAGAAACTCACCAATGGGCCCCCCACCCTTCATCAGTTCTCCGAGCAAATTATGCCCTACACGGGCCACCCATATCACACTGGGGCACCCGTTTATGTATTTGTACACTTCTCCCCAATTATTTGTTATTTATTGTACAAACACCTTTATTTCCAGTCGTTACATTACATTTTTGTCGTCATCTTTGGCGACCTGCTTCCCTTTTTTTGGCCAAACCGCAACCCATGTCACCCTTGGTTGGAGCACTACTTATCATCCACCCTTGTCGGCATCGTCCATGTCTTCAGAGTATCCCATAGGCCACTTACCCCTGCCCTCTGAATTTGTTCACCTTGTCCCGCCTCTGGCACAACTTATCCTCGATCTTGTTGTCCCCCTGACACTTGACCTTGTTGAACGGTTGTGGCCATTTTATATCTCACATATCCTCCAACCAAGGGCAGTTTTGAGTCTTCCTACATCTTGACTTTGTCCATGTACCTCTTCCACTTCCTAACCTCACCTGGTAGATTTCATGAATCCATCCGCTTCTGGGAGTCGCGTCCCCCTTTTTGTCGACATCAGCACAGTTTTCCAGAAGGGCGACAGTATCTTGATTCTCATTACCCACCCAATGAGAGATCTTGGATGACACAGGGAAAAATAAAATTGCTCCATGCTGTCGTTGACCCCCATAACATTCGACGTCAACACTTTCTCATGTTACGGTGGGTCTTACTATGCGACTATTGCAGTTAGTTCTTTTATTTGCCGAAGGCCTTTGAACTTGGTTGGGCTATCAATGCCCACATAATCAATGATACTTAGTACCATCATCACTGCCTATTATTCAGAGTATGTTCATCCACATAATTGTCTTCTGCCTGTATTACGACTGCCCCCGATGGCACTACAGTTGTCTGCACCAACACTTCATTCCTCTTTTTTGAGTTACATGACACGAGCATGGGGCATGCCCGCCTCGTTTGTACACAGTTATCTTTTTTACACACCTCATGGAAGATTGCGGTCTACCAGTTCCTTTTTCCCTCCAACGGATCGCTCTGGATGATCCCACTATTTCTCTCTCTTACAACAACATTCTCAGTAGAAGAAACATTGATGGATTTTGGCTATATGTATGCTCCTAACCTTATCCATCAGGGGGCATCTGTTATCACTGAAATTTTGTCCACACATGGCTACAAGAACTCAACATCTTCAAACAGTGATGAAGTCATCCATGGACCTGAATTAACACCAAATCATTTCTTAAAAGGGTTAAAAACTATACAAAGTAGTGAAAAATTGAACAACGCTATGAAGACACTGGGCGTGCGTGCACATGAGCGAAACAGGAATGCACAAATCGCGCACATGTGCACGATGCGCGACTGTTATCGCAAAAAGTTGTGCACCTCCTAAACGGTGCATTTATGAGAGTGGTCGGCCTCCCACCCACTTATGGTTCAGCACCCAAGCCGATTTGACCCTCAAATCTGGACTGGATTCAACTGGATGGCTAGTCAAAGACCTAGAAACACCCTAATTAGCCTCTTTTCGCACTACAAACTGGTTGAACAATAGCTCGAAGGAATGCTATAAAAAGGCCATGGATGCACTTCATTTTTCAAGGAATTCAAAGCAAAGTTATGCTGCCATTATTCTCTTTAGGACTCCATCCTTACCAAGAGTATATTTGCACCATTGCATTGGGAAATCCATCTCACCCCTTGAGTGAATTTTCAAAGAGTTCTTTCATCATTTTCCATTTTTATTTGTTGTAAGAAGAGCTTGATAGTGGGTGTCCAAGAGCCCTCCCTTGGAGGAAGAAGGGACTCATAGTCCCCTTTCTTCTTGGTGTAGTATTTCACTAATAGATCAGCCTCATCATTGGTGACATGGGTCTTATGGTTCTTTTTGTTTCTATGTCCCTATGCTCATGAATTTAGTTGTTATTGCATTTCTTAGTTTAATTCTTAGTTGTTGTTTTCTATTTCTTTCCCTAACTCTTTTCCTTACAACTGTCCTGCTCAGTTGACCCAACTGAGCTTGCAAGCACCTCTATTTTGCTCACTAAGGTGATGGAAGAGGTGCAACACCCACCATGGAAGCACAACAGGAGGAGTTTAACGCACACGTTAACCTCCTAATGTCTTTCAAAGTGTGGTATCTTCATCACATTAAGGATTGTTGATCTCATAATGTCCATGGTCCACGGCTGGGGGACTATCTTCGGCTTCTTCCTCGTTGTCTTTGTTAAGTAATTATGTGGTGAGATAATTCCATAATTCTTGCGGTCTCCTAAGTTGAAATCACTGATCTTGAGCATCATAATCTGTCCCAACTGTGGTCCAACTGCACATATCCCCTTCAGGAGGTATGTAGTGATCAATGTATAGTCAAAATATCTTTGGATGTTGTCATGACTAATCGTGCTAGCTAGAGGCAGGATATAGTCAGGCAAGACCGATGGGATGAGCTTCGCATTCACTAGGTCATCAAAGTGTTTACTTATTTTCTCTGTCGCAGTCCAGGATGGCGCAGATCGACGTGCAGTCGACGAGGATACTTGCAATCCTCTCATCGATGAGGCTTGTGCTCCTATGAAAATGACCTTCTCATCCATAAGGTCTATTAGGAGCTCCTCAACATAATTATCTACTGCACTAAGGTCGTCCGACATGCACGCTCTATATCGGATGTCTCGGGTAGGTGGAAAAACATTCAAGGTAAACAAATCAGGTGGTGAGGTCTCAATAAGCACAACAAGATAGAAATCAGTTCTCTATGGGCTCGGATAATCAAAATTTGCAAAAGTGTCCCCAGTGAGACATGTGATAGACTAAATAGATAACATCGTAATAGATTCCTCCAACGAGCAGGAATGCCTTAATCAATATGATTCCATCTGTTATGGCGCGGTCCCAACGGTCCAATGGTGATCTTTCCAAAAATAATTGTGTTTCTAACCATTCTAAAGTGTCATTCTAATGGTCGGGATGCCTCCAAAGGTCATATTACTTCGTCGTGGAAAAGTGCCAATCTGTTCTATTCTAATATTCTGGCGAGGTTCAAGTTCTGCAAGCCTTTTGTCTGCGAAGTCCTCTATGGAATCTCCTATAATTTTTCTAGCTTTACTTTCTTCTTACTAAGATTTTTGGCTTTCTTTCCTGTGATCTGCATCTCTGGATTCATCTTTCCATTATTGTTCTTATCTTTTCTTAGCATAGTAACTTCACATTGTTGAGGGTCTTTCACAGGGTTCGAGGGTAATACTTCTTCTCTTGTTGTTTCTGGAGTAGGTGATCTTCTTTTCTGCATGGCTAAGTCCTTTAAGCTTTCGTGTGTTCTTTCAACTTTGACATCTAGGTCTCTATCCCTCAATAGCTTTTACTTGTCCTCATGTTCTTCTATTAAGCATGCTATTCTCCTGGCCATGGAATCCCTTAGTTATTTCTTTTTCTGTTCTATAGCTTCCTCTTCTTCTTTCCTTCAGATTTGATCTCTCTCAATCCAAGTTCTTCCTAACAAAAGTGAAAAAGGAGCACTGTTCTCAACAAACTTAATGACCTTGAATTCTTCTTATGTTGATTTTCCATGAGAACTCATAGGTACTTGCGTATGTCTTCCACATAGGGTTATCATCTTTCCTTTAAACAATCCTATTCCTCCCAATGAAGGAATCATAACAGGATTTCCCAAACTTTCCCAACTACTTTCTGGCATAATTTTCACCTGTATTCTTGCCTCTAATACACAGTTTATGTCGAAGTCTCCTATTCTTGTTTCTATGCACTGCTTCTCTTTTAAGATCTTTGGTAAACTGATGTCTCTATGATCATTCAGTGTTTCTTTCATCTGTAATAATATAACCTCTGTTTCTTTTTGGTTTTTTAGTATATTCTTAGTCTCTTGACCTTCTTCATGGTTTTCTTGTCTCATATTCATCCTTTCAACTTTAGCAATCATTCTAGGACAATCCAAAACTTCATGACCAACATATTTATAGAAAAGACAAATATGACCTGGACCAGGTAATTCTTTATCAATATGTCCCGGTCTTCTGCAACTATAACAGAGAGTCAATCTCCTCTTTCTCTTAAATGATCCCCAACCTTTCCTGTATTGCGCACTGGGATCACCTTGATGGACCTGCAAAAAATTCTTTCTAGGATCCTGCATCCACTTGTTAGTCTAAAAATTCTTTCTATGCATAGAAATAACATATCTTTCGTTAACTTGATCAAATCTATTCATATCAAATATTCTTTCTTCTAGTTGTGCCCAAGTTTTCAGACTAGTACGAAATCTATCAAACATACCTAGATCCATTCTTTCAAAACAAAATTTCCACTTACCTTACCTTTACCAGAGCACAAATCTTTTAAAATCTTACCTTATTTCTTTAGATCCTACTCCCTTCTTAGAACAAAGCTTCGCAAGTCAAGTAGAATATTGTGCACTATAGCAACAAATCTACACACAGAGCTTTCTCTTTTTTTTTTCAGTTCTTAGCAATCATAGTTTCAGGTCCCGACAACAGAACCATTTGTTGGCATAGGGGTAGACCCAGGTTTCAACACTTCAAAAATGCACCAAAAAAACCCTAACTACTGGCCTATTCGACAACACCTGCAAAACAGATGAAGTCTCACTCGAGGTAGAGGCAGGCGGGTTTGTAGGAATCAAGTGTCTACAACCTAGCTCGGACACAGATATGTGATTAAAACACTTAACCGAGCACTTAGAAATTAACATTCATTAGTATTTGACCCTTATTCATATCACAGGAAAAAACCCTAATAACAAAACAACGCAGTATTTATCAAGATCTAAATATATCTAACCATTCAGCACATAGCATCAAAGTAGATTTAGTATTCATTCACATGTAAGGCACTAAGCTACTACATGAGATGCATCTAACATAGATAAAGATTAAAACACTAAGCATAAACCACATCAATAACATATCAGCCACATTGCACAAAGAAACCACAACACAGGATATATGTGGTTCACCCCCAGGGTGGGGCTACGTCCACCAACTCTTCTTCTTCATCTTTATTAGCTTCTTCCAATCTTCTTACATGCACAAAGCCACAAAGCCAACTTTGCATAGGACAGGAGATCTGCGCACACCTCGTCATATCCTCCTTCCCCGAGTTAGGTCCAAGAATAGAGCCTTTACACAGTCTGTGCACAAAGCACTATGAATCACTTGCACTTAGCTCTGCAAGTCTCAACATACAGTATGCACAAAGCCGATTACAAATACTTACACTAAGCCACACACATCCACTACTACATATTACATTTCTTAGCTCCCTATTTATACATTACAAAAGAGGCCTAAGCATGGGTAAACCCATGGGCCAACATCCCATACCCGTTACATAAACCCTAAACCCAAAAATCCTGTAAAAGGGGGTGAGATCCCGTGATCTCCGCTTCTCTTGGGCGCTCTATCTTCGACGAGCCTGTCGAAGTCCCAAAATTGGTCAAACACAACCAAGGTTATCCAAAACTTGGTTGAGGGCCAACATAATCCATAGTGAATTCCTTGAGGAAATGGAGAGACTACCTCATGGGGAAAAGGTTTGAGCTGAGGACAGACCATAATGGTCTGCAATATTTATTTGATCAACCAACTCTAAATGCTAGTTAAAGCAGATGGTTAGAATTTCTAAGTGAATATGACTTTGATATAAAGAATATCAAGGGGAAAGAGAACAAAGTGACTGATGCACTGAACAGAAGAGTGCATGAATTTCATGCTACAACCATTATCATGTACCAATCAGATTTGAAAGACATAATTATAGAGGCTGCCAAATCAGATTTGCAATACAAGGAATTAGTGGCAAAATTACAGCAAGGTAATTTGCAGCAGAAAATTGAAGAATATAAGCTAGATAAAGATGAAGTTCTGAAGTACAGGGGCATAATTTATGTACCAAATTACCATTAATTGAAAAATATGATATTGAGATAAATGCATAATTTACTTTATGCTGGGCACCTAGGTTATCAAAAATCTATTGCAACTGTCAAGAGCCAATATTATTGGCCAGGAATGAAGAAAAAAATTGTTGATTTTATTGCCAAATGTTTAGAATGTCAAAAGGTAAAAGATAAGCATAGACACCCAACTAGTTTTCTACAACCATTACCCAATCCTGAATGGAAATGGGAAGTTGTAACAATGTATTTCATCACCAACCTTCCCAGAACAAACAAGAAACATGATTCTATCATGGTAGTGGTGGATAAGCTTACTAAAGCTGCCCATTTTATTCCAGTAAAGCTCACTCATAGGGAAACCAACATTGTTGATGTTTATATGAGGGAAATTGCTCGATTACATGGCATACCCAAGACAATTGTGTCTAACAGAGATCCAAAATTTACCTCAAATTTTTGGAAAGGATTATTTAATGGCTTTTGAACAAATTTGAATTTTAGTACAACTTATCATCCAGAATCAGATGGGAAAACAGAGAGGGTGAATCAAGTGATTAAGGATATGTTGAGGATGTATTTGATGGATAAACCATCAAAACGGGAAGACTACCTACACTTAGTAGAGTTTTTTTATAACAATGGGTACCAAACATCTCTAAATATGAGCCCATTTGAGGCACTTTATGGCAGAAAGTGCAACACATTGGTAAGTTGGGATAACCCAACAGATAGAGCAGTGGTTGGGCTAGATTTACTCAGGAAAATGGACGAGTAAATTTTGAAAATAAAACAAAATTTAAAGGCTTCCTAAGATAGGAAAAAAAGATATGCTGATAAGGGAAGAACTCATAGGGAATTTAAATTTGGGGACCATGTATTCTTGAAAGGGAAGGCCAACAAAATTTCCCTGAAGTTGGGAAATTGTTCAAAGTTGGCAGCTCGCTATTATGGGCCATTTGAAATCCTAGAGAGGATTGTTCCAGTGGCTTGTATGATTTCATTTCCTGCATCTATGTCTGTTCATAATGTATTCCATGTATCATTACTCAAGAAATATATACCTGATGCTAATCATGTTATTGATTGGAATGTGATTCAGGTGGATCAAGAAGACGCTTTCCAAGTGCATCCAGTATGCATTCTGGAATGGAAAATAAAACAACTTTGGAATCGATCCATAGGGCTTGTAAAGGTCCAATGGACCTAGTACGGTCTTGAGGATGCTACTTGGGAGCATGAGGATGCAATGCAGGAAGAATACCCACATATTTTTGAGGATTTTTGAAATTTTTGTTGTATATGTGTACATAATGCACTGAAGATAGTGCATAAATAAGGGGATGGGATTGTAATACCCCTAGGATGAACCCAATTGTAAATGTAAATACAAGTGTACGTAAGTTGGTGATTTTTTTGACATCATTTTTGTATGCATCTTCCATGTATAATGCGCGCATGCACTACGCAGTAAAATGATGAAGTGTGCATGTTCCAGGATACAATGCACAACAACTTAAGTGCGCGTGATTTTGAGGCCAAGGAGCTTTTGTGTATATGTTTTGTTTTGTAGGTTGGTGAGATAGTTATTATAAGCTAGGAGGCTTATGTTTTGAATTAGGCCAGAGAGCCTAGATGCTAAAGGCCAGTGTGTCTATTTTGGTATATGTCTTATCATTAATATAAAATACATCGTTGCCCGCAGACTGACCATGATAAAAGAGTATGGGGGGATAAACTCTACTAGTTAGGGAAAGGGGGAAATAAAAGTTAAGGAAAAGGGGATAAGCTAGGGAGCTTAAGCCAAAAAGGAATATTATATTAATATTTATTAAAGTATAAAGTATGGATAATTATTTTATCCTAAGTTCTAAGCATGGGGACAAGTGGGCCAAAGTAGCTCCCAACATGAAAAGTGTCAAGTTGGGGACATGCATTCATATATTTTGGACTTAGTTAATTTTGGGGGCCATTCATCCATTCATGAAATCATATAGTCATCCATTCAACCATTCTAGGATCATTCACTCACTCACTCAGTTGGCCTCCATACCTTCTTGTCACTATACCTGAACTTGTATTTGTACCCATACTTGTTTGTGTAGTTGGTTATATTGGGATATGGACTGAAGAAGTGGGTTGTTAGGCCCATAGGATATTGAAGAGGTGGGTTTTCAAGCCCGTGAGAAATCTCTTTGGGTGAGATAATTGCTGAGAAGTGATTTCTGAAGGTGCTAAACTGCAGCTACAAGGCTCTGAGACTTCCTGTCTAGCCTATTGTTGAAGCCTTTAAAGGAAGTGGGGAAATCGGGGGATTGTTGAGCAAAGAAGGGGAACATTTCCTGGGGTGGGACAAGCATGTGGGGAATGAGGGATTGTAGGATGTTAGTTTGAGTTGGCACCTGTGACAGAGTCTTTCCTGTTGTCTGAGATAGTCAACCTGGTTAGGAATCCCTTTACCTAGGTGGAGTTTAGTCCCATCTCGGGGTGACCCACTGTTGAGAGTGATGAGCAATGTAGTCTAAGGCTGGGAGGTTTGTGGAAGGTCTGAACGTAGTTGCTGATATTATTACTAAGATAAGTGTCAATTGTGTGTTAATTTATATGATGCAGTATTATTTATGTGTTATATTTATGGAAAATTCATGTTTATGCTGCATGTATATGATTATTGTCATTTTTGTATGAATCTGTGCATTTACAGCATGTATTTTTCTATTTAGGTTGTATTTATAAATTTCCGCAAGAACTCTGCGTGTATATGTTTTAATTTCATGTAGTTCAAAAAACAATTATGTGGCATAGCCCAGTTGGATGATGGGTATGTTACATTATGTTGAGAAAAGAATGAAAGTGTCTTCTAGAGTAGAATGACCCGACATGGGTGGCCGAGGATGTTACAATAGGGAAGGTCACTTCGATCCCATGGATGAGATGAAATGGTTTAAAACCGATGGCAATTTTGACTGCTGTGCGATAAGCCCATAACACGGAAAAACAACATATGATGTCAGTTGGTCTTATGTTTGTTGACGGTACGTTGTAGCATGGTTTTGAGGACTTTGTTGACAACCTCAACCTGTCCGTTGGAATGAGGGTAGTATGGGGAGGAAATCTCATGGGAGAAGCTTAACTTTGAGGAGAGTTTCGAAAAGATCTCATTCTCAAAGTGTTTACCGTGATGAGACACTAACTGTAGTGGGACTCTGAACCGGTTAATGATGTGTTCATTTTGTCACTTGGGTGAGCAAAACAACAACACTTGCATGTCTAGATGAGCCCGCTAGACAAGACAAAGTTTTGTGAGTGGGTTAGATAAGCCAAAAACATGTGAAAACAAAGAAATAAACTAAAACAACTAAGAAACAAATGTTAGAAAGAATGAGAAACTTAGAACCATGAAAATCAAACAATGACCAACATAATGCTACCAATGGATCAATAGATTAGTAGGAAAAACACTGTAGAGAAAGTTTAGGGACTTATGAGTCCCCTCTTCCTCCTTGGGAGGGCTCTTGAGTTCCCTAATTGAGAGCTCTTCATGCAATGGAAGAAATGGAAAATGGTGAAGAATGAAAATGCCTATTCCCTCAAGAGGTGAGTGGAATGGCCTATTGCAATGGTTCTTTAAGGATTCCAAGAGAAAATAGGATTACCAAGGAAGAATTCTTACATCATAACAATACTATGAAGATCTTGGTTTCTTAGCACACCCATGGGTGTTATTTATAACATTCATACATGGAAAAATGTAATTGGTTCATAGTGTGAACAAGGGGACTTTTAGAGCACCCTCTATCCCTTTACCATCCCCCAAGCTAGATTTCGCTCAGATATGAGTGTCAAATCGTGTTGGGGGTCAAACTAGAAGTGGTTGAGGGGCTGCCAAGATCCATAAATGTGCCATTCATAGAAGTGCACATATTTTCTCGTACAAAATCGCTCATTTTATGCATTGTGCGCTCTGTGAGTTGTGTTGGTCCACACATACTACACACTATGTGTGCTCTTCCTTTGGTGAATTTACGCATTTCAATTTTTGACCCAATTGTATAGTTTTTTTCCTTTTGAATGCCTTTTGGTGCTATAGGTGGACTAATTGTTGCTGGAATTGATGTGTTTCTTTAACCATTTGCGTACAATGTTACGAACAATTTTTCAGTGATAACACATAGTTTCACATGTTTACCCCAATTACTTAGTTGATGGGTGTCAAGAAAACACATAAACATCTAGCTCCAACTGTGAGATAGTAACCCCCTGTGGTTTGCTAAGATTATAGAATCTTTGTCTACTTGTCTTCTCCATTGGGCTATGGATTCATATTCAAAATAAAATCTTGTAATTCCTCATCTATTGGGCCATGGAGTCATCTTCAAACATTATCTCCATCTAGCAATTAATTTATTATGAAAAATTTTGACTGAAGAAACCAAATATGTACAAACAATATCTACCTATCCTGACCTACTTGGAGGAAAGGGACACTTTTCTAGTGTAGTTAGATTTACAATGGATCCATTCAAGCATCCAACTGATCTATGAAATGAACTCTAAAATTGAGGAACATATCGAGGTTGCTATCAAGGAGTCAAAAGCATGCCCAAAGTGTACTGAAGTAAACATGATCCAAATGTGCCAAAAATATGATTGCATTCCTTGACCAACAATGCTTTGGAACCATGATTCAATAAAATCAACTCTCAGTTTCTCATGCATGTTACAATATTTGGTTGGATGTAAAGTTTCCCATCTGAAAATAATTTCATTTTTCTCCTTATCCCCAACCACATCCAAGATTCTTGATTCATTGGCAATTTCTGGAAATCATTCTTCCTTTATGTAATGACAATCTTTCCCATCATTGTTCTCAAGATTAATTTCTTCCATCAATTCTTCTTATTGCCAATGTTCTTGTGACTTTTTATCATTACGATGCGACCATTTCAAACTTGTTGCAACATTTTTCCCATGATCATATTGAATGAAATATTCATGTGCATCTAGTGAAGGTTCATTACATCCATCCCTAAAGTCATTGTGATCATTTCCATATTTTGGTAGCTTGGAGAGACTTCTACATTGGAGGCACCCAGCATCTATAAGTGACTGAGAATATTTCTCTCTAGTGACTTTATGAAGTGATTTCATAAAGTGACTTTATAAAGTGAATTTATAAAGTCAATTTGAGCCTTTTAATATTTAATGGGTAAAAGTGACTTTATGAAAAGTGGGTCACTTAAGTGATTTATGTGAACTCAACAAAATATTAAGTCGTGATCCTTGATCTCAATGGATAGTGAAGAGTCACTCAAGGGAGACCAAGGATTAGAGGAGTTACTCATTAATGAGTAATAAAAGGAACACTAGAGAAGAGATGGGACACACCTTTTGGGAGGAGATCTTGAGAGCAATGTGAAGAGTGACACACATTCCAAGAGAATTCCAAGAGAGTGTTCAGCTGAAGGAGAAAGGAAAAGGACAAAAAGAGAAGGGGCACACTTTACAGGAGGGAGAAAGGACATGCACCTCAAGACAAATACAACAATGAATGTGTGTTCATACAACTAAGAAATGAACAATATAGTATGGATTTGAAGAGGTCCGTACAATTGTGAATGCACATAAATCGAGGCTGTAGATGGCACATATTTCTAGGTGCTGAGACTGCTAAGCTTTGGTCCACAAGAATGTTGTTACTGTGTATGAATACTGAGGAATTTCTACTAATGTTGAAGACCGTACATTAGAGACTATAATGTTGATTATTGGCATAGTTTTTGAGATAGATTGTCGTTGTTGATAATGTGGGTTTTTAGCACATAAATATATGTGTTTGTGGGAACAATTTGTAAGTTCAAAAATGTAATTAATCTTGTATAATACTACTGTTGTAAACTCAGAATTTCTCCTATGAAGCTCAATAAAGAAGACTCTCTTGGACAAGTTTTCCCATGTTGGGTTTTTCCAGGGGCATTGCCCATAAATTCAATGTGTCAAATGTGGCGAATGTGTTGTTGTTCATTTATATTTGCGCTACTATATTTTTAGATTTCTTAGTATCTTGTATTCCTATTGATAGTTACAATAAATTCATGAGGTTCTATTTCTTTATTGTTGAATAACTATAGGAGGTTGAAATATAGTGTTGGATAAGTGTTTGAGATAAGTTTTCAACATGGTATCAAAGAAGGATATTTGAGGTTCAACAGACAAGAGATTTGTCACTTGATTTGTAGTGAGTACAGAGGGTTTTTGCTTGGAAGAAGGAAGGGAAAGTGGAAGTATCTTGGTGAGATGCCAAGAAAAAAGGAAAATTGGTGAGATGCCAAGGTTGAGATCTTTGGTGAGATGTCGAGATTAGAATCTTTGGTGAGATGTTGAGATTATAATATTTGGTGAGATTCCAAGATCAAGGCTTGGATCAAGAAGAAATTTGATTCAAGGAGATCTCAGATACATGGAGAAGGACTTCCATCTAGAGATCATGCAGAAGAGAGAGTATAGGAAACCTCAGGTTGGCTTCAGAGGGAGTTTGGAGTTGAGTTACAAAGGGATTCTAGAGTTTGGATCCAGTGGGTGGTTGGAGCCTGAGTCAGATAGTAGTAAAGCTTCAAACAAAGGAAACTGGATAGGTATTCAAATCAAATATCAATAGAGGTAGCTGGAGATGTGTCGTGTTTAGACGGAGCATAGGCTTCCAGTACAATGGGAGTGGTAACAATAATAGAGGACATGATGATATTGGAGACAAATTATGGTGGAGGTACCAAAACTACCTCCCTCGTAAGAGGGAGTGTTATATTTTGGTAGCTTGGAGGTACTTCTACATTGGAGGCACCTGACATGTAGAAGTGACCGAGCATATTTCTCTCTAGTGAATTTATGAAGTGATTTCATAAATTGACTTTATAAAGTGATTTTATAAAGTCAAGTTGAGCCTTTTAATATTGAATGGGTAAAAGTGACTTTATGAAAAGTGGGTCACTTAAGTGATTTAAGTGAACTCAACGAAATATTAAGTAGTGACCGTTGATCTCAACAGAAGGTGAAGATTCACTCAAGGGAGACCAAGGATTAGAGGATTTACCCATTAATGAGTAATAAAAGGAACACTAGAGAAGATATGGGACACACCTTTTGGGAGGAGATCTTGAGAGGAATGTGAAGAGTGACCCACATTCTAATATAATTCCAAGAGAGTGTTGAGATGAAGGAGAAAGGAGAAGGACAACAAGAGAAGGGGTGCAATTTCCAACAGGGAGAGAGGGAATGCACCCCAAGCTAAGTACACCATTGAATGTTGTTCTGTATAGATGGGAAAGAAGCAATACAATAGAGATTTGAAGAGGGCCATACAACTATGAATGCACACAAATTGAGGTTGTAGATGGCATAGATTTCTAGGCACTGAGGTTACTAAGTCTTGGTCCATAAGAGTGTTTTTAATATGTACAAATGCTGAGCAATTTTTGTAGATGTTGAAGACCATACAATAGAGACTATATTGTTGATTATTGGCACAATTTTTGAGGTAGATTTTGGTTGATGATAATTTGGGTTTTTAGCATAGAAATATATGTGCTTGTGGGCATAGTTTGTAAGTTCAACACTGAAATTAATGTTTTATAAGACTATTGTTGTAAAATTAGAATTTCTCTTGTGAAGCTCAATAAAGAAGACTTCGTTGGACATGTTTTCCCATGTTGGGGTTTTTCTAGGGGCATTGCCCATAAATTCAATGTGTGAAATGTGGTGAATGTGTTGTTGTTCATTTATATTTCTGCTGCTATATTTTCAGATTTCTTAGTCTCTTGTATTTCTTCTCATAGTTATAGTAAATGCATGAGGTTTCATTGCTTTATTGTTGAATACCTATAGGAGGTTGAAATCTAGTGTCGGATAAGTGTTTGAGATCATTTTTCAACAATCATTACTCTCAAATAGACCATGTGAGAGGTCAAAATATCCCTCCCATGGAGCATGTGGAAGATAGTATTTTTCTTGAATTGAGACATGAGAGATCTCATTTTCATCTTCAGGAACAAAATCTAATGCAACAAAAATTTCACATCTTTCATTAGATTTTTCTTCTAAATCCTTTCCTCCATTGTATTGGAACAATATTAGGAAGTTTAAGAGATTAACACCAGTATCATAAATATTTATTTAAATGACTTGAGATCGCTGCATTAACTCTTTCTAGCTACACTTTTCCTTCTTTCTTCAATAAAAATATTAGATTCACAGACAAGACATTTTCATAATAACTAAAAATGATGATATCATTTGTAAATATTTCTTGAGGAACCTCATGACAGAATTTCATTAATATGAAAGTGAAATATTTGACTATCTCTTCCTCATTCATATGGATTTCAACCAACCTCAAGAAAAGAGAATATGGATCTTTCCTTGGGAAATATTTCTCGACAAATAAATTTTCCAATACATCCCAACTAGTGATGGTTTCGGGAAGCAATGAATAAAACCACTTACTAGCATTTCCTTTTAGAGTTAAGATAAATAGTTAGCATGAAACATCATCTTTAGCCACATTATAAATATCACAAGCACTATCAAACTTAACCAAATTCTTCTCTTCATCCTTTGAAGTATTTCCTAAGAACATGGGAAACTTGTCCATGGAAATATTTGGCAAGGGATAAACTTCTCCTTCCTAATTGAGTGAACTTATGTGAAAGTGTTTCTTTATTTGGGTACCTTCTCCATTTATTATAACTTGAACAAATTTTGTTGGGATTTGTGGGGAAGGAAAAATATCATCACAACATGAAAGAAAATCCTTAGAGGAGTCATCATATATATCTTCTTGAAATTCTAGAATATTTTTGGTGGAGTCACCAGGGCATATTTCTTCAAATTATGGAATCTTAATGATGGATTCGCCAGGTAACTCATCCTCCCAAATCTTCGATGGTTCTTTGGTTTTGGAAAATTTGGCATAATTTGATTGTTCTTGAAAGTTCAATAACATGTTTTCAAGTCCATTTAATGCTCATTGAACAAGGTTTTCAAGAACCCAATTAATCTTAAAACAATCTGCTAGATATTTTTCCAAGACTTGAACATACATATTATAGTTTTCCAATAATATATGATCCTAAAATGTATCATATTTCTTGAAAATTAATCGTTCCCTAGTGGATTCACTAATTTTTTTTTTATCTTAAAGACTGTTTTATGGTCTTTGAGTCAACCTCGTGAGTATAAAATACCCCTGCGTTTTTAAAGAGGTGGTAGTCCTATATATTTGTCTGAAATATGTATTTGATGTTCTTGGACTAGGCTTCCAAATGAGAGAATTCTAAACAAAAAACTCAAATTATTTATTTCTTTAGTTTTGATATAAAATTGTTCTTGATAACCAAATTTCTCCTTGAGTGTGACATTTGCCTGGAAATGAAACAAGTAGTTTCTTAAGAATAAAAGTATAAGAAAGGATTCAATATCAAAATAAATATGTGCTCAGATTCATTATAACATCCATATGAAACATATGTAAGGGTAATATACAACCATATTTTCTCACAAGTAAAAGAGGAGTGAAGTAGGGTTGATCACTTCAGGGAACTTTAGATGATTTTTCATTTAACACTAAAATAAATGTGATGAGAACACTCCAAAAATATCATACTTATAAATCTCAAAGTATGAGAAATCATTAAAGTTATGCCCCAAATTATTTCTCTTTGGAGTTCAATACATAAAATAAATTTCACATTACAAAGTATTTCAGTAGACCGATTGACTAATGCTCAAAAATAAAGCCTGCGAAATGCAAGAACTAAACCTCCATGAATATATTAGACAAGTCTATCTTACATTATTAGTTATATATATATGGATGTAAAACTCTCTTATTGATATTTTAGGAATATTCTTGGAAGAATAAAATAAAAACACTGAAAAAATCATCTTTATTCTCAATCTCATACATACAAACAAAAATCCCTGAGAGAAATCGAGTAACAGAAAAATGTGCAAGAAGATGGAGATCTATATTTTCATATGAGAAAGTTGTTTGCATAATGAAGGTTGAAAAATATTATTCTGATGATCCAATATCTCCTTTTAGGATGCTCCCCCCTTTTAAATCTTCTCCCGATGCTTCTTTGAAATGATTTTCCCTAGCATTTAGGGTTTTCTGTTCTTTTGGAAGTTTCCCACGTGTTTCCTCTTTTTTGAATATAGAGTAGATACTGTAAATTAATGATCGATTAAACACTTATTAATGAATTAGGTAATTTAGAGTCATTCCTTCAAAATTTGAAGTTGACTATGTCAAACAAAAGTGGTTTGTATTTTGATTTTATGAGCATGATAAGTGACTTCTCAGCCATGGAAACCATTCTATAATTAATATTCATTATTAAATATTTCCAAAAAGTCATCTTGAGTGAAATTTGGAGTTTGTATCTCAAATTATATCCTTGGGGATTCAAGGTTCCAAATAGTTTCCCCAGGAATCCATGAAAAGAGATCTGAATTTATTTCAATTTATATAATATTATATCCAAATTCATTCATTGAAACCTATCCCATTGTCTTCCTTTTCAAATTACCTTTCCAACGAGGTATGTTTTTCCCAAAACGGACTTCTAGATCAAGAGTTATGAGCTTTCGAAGATGGAGGCTCAACCATTGTCGATTTGGTTTGTGGGAAAATATTGTCCCTTGATTTGGTTTCACCATTTATTAATCCCACATGCATTGTGGGAGGTGAAGAATTAGTTTTTATAATGAACATGCCTCCCTTATCATTCACATGTGAAATAAAGGAACTTGTGGAAGCCTTAGTGAAGCTCTTGTTCCTTAGAAACATTCATGCCTTGGTAATATTTTGGTCACCCAATCATTTTCCAATCATTGCCTAGTCACTTCCCATTCAACTTGTGAATGCCTGACATGTCACTTCCATGTGTCACCTAGGGGTAGGTCCACTTCACTGCCATGTTTCACCCATGTATAGGTCGACATCATTGCGACGCGTTCCAATATAGTAGGTCCATGAAGAAGGGGAAGAAACTTAAGATATGAAATAATATTAAACAAAATTAAAATGAAGGGTTTGTGGAGTTACGGGAACATAGAGGTAAAGGAGGAAGGTGAGGGGATAAAAATTGGTAAAAATGACTATGAGGTGAAAAAAAGGGAACAAAGAGTGCATAAAAGGAGGTAGGTGAGGAGATATAAATTGGTAAAAATGACTAAGTATGAGGTGAAAAAAGGGGAATGGAGAGTGCATTATGGTGAAGACGGGATTACATATGCAGGAAATAAGACATGGGGAGATGAAAAATATGAAAGGGACTTACTGCCACATCCAAAATGTGTAAAATAAACTAAGTATAGGATGCGGCACACAATACACGAGATAAAACTTGGTAAAAAGAGTAAGTAAGAGGAAAGGATGCAAATGCGGGTCATGTGGGATAGGAGTAGGTTTGTATCCTGCAATGCATTAAAAAATAGACTAAGTATAGAACTTAGTAAAACTAGATTGTAAAACCCAGTAAAATGCCTAAGTCATGAAGGGTGCAAATTGGGTAATGCAAAAGATAGAGGTGCAATTTGAGGATAGTGTGATTGTGGGTCTACGGACATGGGGAAATGCGGGTCTAGAACATGTTGGAATCACACATCACTACTCCTACAAGGCATAAAAGTGACTAAGTGTAGAAAGAGTAAAACTTGGTAAGTTCTGAAAAATTACTAAGTGTTGGGGAGGTGAGTAGTAGGGTTATGTGAAAGTAAGGAAATGGAAATAAAATATGAAGTGTAGAAAATGGAAAAATGAAAAAGGAAATAGAAAAAAAGAAATAAGAAAAGTAAAAGGGCAAATGGAAAATGATAAATGGAAAATAATAATGAAAATGACTAAGTGGAAATGGAAAATGAAATGAATTATGAAAATGAACGTGGAAATGAATAATGAAAATGGAAATGGGATAAGTATAGAAATGGTTAAATGTGGAAATGGTTAAGTATGGAAATGGTGTGGAGGTTTGAAAAAATGTTTAAGTATGGAGAGTAGTGAGGAAGGAGAGTAGAGTGAAAGAAGGAAACATGGCTAAGTATAAAGTGAGGAGAGTGGATAATAAGGAAAGTGAAAAAATGGCTAAGTATGAAGCAACAATATGTGGGAGAAAAATGGCATATATTGGGAATATGAGATCCATTTTAAATTCTGTAAAGTGATAAATAGGGCTGAGACATAGAGATATTTAGTGAGAATATTGGCATAAGTATTTTATTTTATTTTATTTTATTATATCTTCTTTTGTTTCAAAGAGAAACTATCGTGATTCCTTGATGAAGAACTGGAGAACTAAAGCTGATTTCTCTTTTGTTGTCTTTCATGACAAAGAACTAGAGATTTGAAGCTGATTAGAAACTTGTTGGGTATTCATGGTCAACATATGAGTGTTATTCGACACTTTACATATTGAATTTTTTTTCTTTTAGTCTTCATTTGAATGAAACATAGGTTCACATATTTACCCCAATTACTTAGTTGATAGTTGTAAGGAAAACACATGAACACCTTCCTAGAAAAAATCATTCTTGATCTTGTGATATGTTTGATAGGAGATTCTTTTGGCGTGATATTACTATATTTGATCGGAAGCTCCGAAATAAGTTCAACAAAGACCAACGACCTTTTGGATTTCATGGAAACAAAATCCAAGTCAAATTCATGGAGGATTACAATCCATCTACTGATCTTTCCGCCAATGACCAGTCGTGTCAAAACATATTGGAAAGGGTTCAAAATGACAATGAAAGTGGTCTTGTGAATAAAAATGTAATGACAGAACCGTTGGACAGCATGCATTGCTACCAAAGAAAGCTTCTCAACATGGGAATAGTTGAGTTCCATCCCAACCAAGCCTCGACTTAGGTAATAAATAACATGCTCTTCGAGTAGATCATCCTCTTGAACCAATTACATGTTGATGGTTGACTTTGCAGTGGCCAAGGACAACAAAAAATATCTATTATAATTGGGAGGCTAGAGAAGAGGGGCAGACTTTTTAGTGGGCCGTGTCGTCTTCTAAGGTCGTGGAAAGAAAATGACACGGCCCTCTGAAAAGTGGCTCCATAATTCTTCAGGCCAAAAGGAATCTTACAATATATGAATGTGCCCCAAGGACAAATAAAAGTTGTTTTATGCTAGTCTTTGGGTTTGATATGAATCTGGTTATATCCCAAAAAACCATCCATGAATGGAAAGACCTCACAGCCTGTGCATTCATCAACAATCTAATCAATGAATGGGGTGGGAAAATTATCTTTTAGAGAGGCCTTGTTCAAGTCACGGAAGTCCATGCACATGCGAATGGTACCCTATTTATTTCTAACCGGAACGGGGTTTGACACCCATTCCATCAACTGCATGGGGTAGATAAAACCGATGTTAAGCAGTTTCTCTACTTCATCCTTAATTGTTGTCGCTTTCAAAGGATTTACCAGACGAATCTTTTGTCAGACCCACTTGGCGTCAAGATAAGTCATTATTTCATCTTCGATGATTCTTGGGTCTATGCTTGGAATTTCCTCATAAGACTAGGCAAAAACGTCGTGAAATTCCTTAAATAACTCTGTATAAATTTGAATCTCTTCGAGGGAGCAGTCCGCTCTGACAAAAACATTCTCCACAACACCAGGGGTTTTGGAAATATCTATGGGAATCATTTCAGTGATACTCGCCATATTAATCTCGGTATAAACTACATGCATAGCCAGAGGATTAATAGGACAAGACCTATCTTCATTCACCATCAAAAACAATTCGCCTACCTCTAGTCTCCTTAACTCTGGGAGGAAGTAAGATCTATGATGAAGATCATCCCAGGGTTTGTTTTGACCAGTCAATGCCTCTATAATATCCTTGTTAGAGGGAAATACCATGTCTAAAGGACTTCTATTTGAAAGAGAACCTTGAGCCCAAATAGGCTTGAGAATTGGATCTAACTCCTGTGTGGGTGTCGGATCGGGGTCGACTGAAGCTTGTTGGAAAATCTTGTACGCAACTTTAGTCCCGGACAAGGGCATGGCCATGCCAGAATTCCCTGTCCCTTCCATCGAAGCTGATGGGGAAGGAAGTGTAACGTCCCCGACCACCAACAGGCCAGGAAAAACCACTATTCACAGACTTCACTTAGCTCTGATACCAATTTGTAACGTCCCCAACCACCAACAGG
>JASDQU010104621.1:346831-358363 GCA_032191745.1 Picea mariana | reverse complement strand
AATGAATCTTAAAACAATTAACACAGAGTTACTGCTACCATACAGATTCAAATGGAATTGATAGTAAGTCCACATGCAACGGGACACATGATACATTTCAAGAAACACAGACATGCATAACATACATAATTAAGCATGAAAATGATAATTACATTTTAACTGGAGTAAAACCACGAACTACGTGCAGACCTTCCACGAACCTCCCAGCCTTAGACCACACTACTCATCACGCTCAGCAATGGGTCACCCCCGAGCTAGGACTAAACTCCACTAGGAAAGGGAATTCTAGGCTTGGGAAGAACAATAGGGAAGTTTCACAAAACAACAGGAAGGATCATTTATCCCAGGAGCCACTTATGCCCACAACCCATAGACCCTCATTCCCCACATGCCTACTCCACCCCAGGAGGGTACACCTTCACTAATACAATTCCATCGGCTAGTACACATCCCTTACCTTGGGCTTCAGCAATAGGCTGGACCAGAAGTCTCAGAGTATTGTAGCTACTATGAGACTCCCTTCTAGGAGAACTCACTTCCCAACAAACTCTCTCACCTAGGAGAGTTTATCACAGGCCTGAAAACCTACTTCTTCAATTCATATCCTAAGAAATACTGCAACATCATTCAACTAACATGTGGGTGATGACATCAACTGGAAACAATTATGGACACCGAAAATGGAAACATCCTAGTGCTAAGTCACAACATGGCTCATGCGAATAAAAATGCGTCCGAATTCACTGGAGACACAAGAAAAAAATCAAGTACCACTGCAAGATTCCAAAGGTGTGTACTAGGTACAAAGGCGATGATGGTGGTGAACTAGTTCAATGCATGAATCCCTGGTCAATCGAGAAGGTGACAGACCTCCAAAGAAACGTAAGGGTCATGAGGAAACTCAAAACCTGTCCTGACGCAAGGGTGAGAAGTCACACCCGAATAGGAAGTGAACCCCCAATGAATTGGCTTCCTCATCTATAAACTTCATGCGCCCAGGTTGACACATGTCTTCCTAAAGCCACATGAGTTCCACTTAGCACTTGATCCCCTTTTATTTTCCCAAGAACTTAGGAAAACACAGCTTAAGTAAACCATAGCCTTTGGGAAATAATAAAAAAATATTATTCCCTTAGAGGTAATCCCTTCTAGCTTAGCCCCTAGGCCTAGACACTTAGCCCCCCTCCCTTACCCTACCTAGTGGAGCTTATTCCCCCATAACTCTTCTTCGTGGTTGGTCTACATGCAACAATGTAATTTTATTAATGATGCAAGTACTTACATATACAAAATCAAGATCATTGGCCTTGGCATTTGTCTCACCAGCCTAATAAACACATAAGTCTCTCAGGTTATAACCACTCATCTTACCAACCTATAAACATAATTACAATTTAGCAGGGGCTCAACCTTGGGGTATTACAATCCCCTCCCCTTATTCTTGCACTGTCCTCAATGCAACTTACTTACACAACAACAACAATATTTCCAAAATATTCAAAAAGACGTGGGTACTCTGCCTGCATAGCATCTTCATGCTCCCATTTTGTATCCTCAAGACCGTACTAGGTCCACTAGACTTTTATAAGTCCTATGGCTCAATTCCGGAGTTGCTTGATTTTTTGGTCCAGTATACACACTGGATGCACCTAAAAGACGCCTTCTTGTTCCACCTAAATTTTATTCCAATCAATAATGTGATTAATATCATGTATATATTTCTTAAGCAATGAAATATGAAACACATAATGTACGGTCATGGATGCATGCAATGCAAGCATATATGCAACTGGTCCAATCCTTTCTAGAATTTCAAATGCCCCACAATATCTGGCTTCCGACTTGGAATAGTTTCCCAACTTCAGGGAACTTCTGTTGGATTTCACTTTCAAGAAAACATGATCACCCACTTTAAACTCCCTGTGGGTCTTGTTCTTATCAGAATAACTTTTCTTCCTGTCTTGGGAAACCTTCAAATTCTGCTTAATATTCATCATTTGTTCTTCCATTTACTTAAGAAACTTTGGCCCAACCACTACCCTATCATTCAGGTTATCCTAGCTTACTGGGGTGTTGCACTTTCTTCCATAAAGTGCTTCAAATGGGCTCATCTTTAGTGATGCTTGATACCCATTGTTGTAGGAAAATTCTACCAAGTGTAAATAATCTTCCCATTTAGATGGTTTGTCCATCACATACATACTTAATATATCTTCTATCACTTGGTTCACCCTCTTTGTTTTCCCATCAGAATCAGGATGACAAGAAATGATGAAGTTCAAATTGAATAACCCTTTCCATAATTTTGAGGTGAATTTTGGGTCTCTGTCAAACACAATTTTCTTTGGAATACCATGCAATCGTGCTACTTCCTTATATGGATATCGACAACATTAGCTGCCTTGTGAGTAGTCTTCAATGGAATAAAATGGGCAGCTTTCATAAGCTTATCCACCACCACCATGATGGAATCATGTTGCTTGCCAGTTCTAGGCAATCCTGTGATGAAATCCATTGTCACCACTTCCCACTTCCACTCAAGAATGGGTAAAGGCCGTAGCAACCCTGCTAGAAACCTATGTTCATCTTTAACCTTCTGACACTACATACATCTGGTAATGTATTATGCAATTTCCTTCTTCATACCCAGCCAAAAGTAATGTGTAATATACCAGATATAAAATGTATGCATAACTGAAATAAAATACTAGCAATGGCAGAATAACAACAATATAACCAAAACATTCACTACAATAAAACTGAAATGATATAAGAATAACAACAAAAATAGCACTTTGAATCAGAAAGCAATGTTCATGGGCCTCTTCGAGGGGGCAACCTCCAGTTGAGTAGAGATCTATTACAATAATATCCAAGCTAGGGTTCTCATACCCTCGACTCCTATTTATACTAAAAAGAAGCATCTAGAGGAAGATCCTTCTAGAAGCGGAAGCTTCTATTAGGTCTTCTTACATCCACCTTATTCTATTTGATTGAAAGGCCTTATTAATATTGACCTTTATTACATCCGAATATATTGTTCTACCTATGTGCGGGTTAGGACCCTAACATGTCTGCCCCCTTAAAAACAGCCTTGTCCTCAAGGCTTAAGGTGAGGAAATTGTTGCAGAATGGTAGTTGGTTCCCAAGTGGCGTCTGCTGGAGTTGTATCTTTCCACTGTACTAGCACTTCCTTGATGGTTCTCTGATGTATGTGATGCTCACACTAGTCCAAAACTGCTTCTGGTTGTAGCCAAATGGATCCTTCTTCAGCTAACTCTGGAAGGTTGGTTTGAATTTGGCACTTAGCTCCAATCACCTTCTTTAAGCATGAAACATGAAAAACAGGATGTAGCTTCGAATTGTTGGTCAAAGCTAAATGATAGGCGACTTGTCCCACATTCTTGAGTATGGTATAAGGACCATAAAATTTGGGTGCTAGCTTCTGACAATGCTCAGCCTTGAGGGAAGTTTTCTTGTAAGGTTGCAGTCGAAGAAACACTTGATCCCCTTATGCAAATTGATGTTTAGAGTGACCTTGATCTTCTTGTTGCTTCATGTGATTTTGTGCCATGACCAAATTCTCTTTGAGGGTATGGAGAATAGCCTCTTGAGCTGTAAGTGTTAGGTCAACGCCTGGACCTTCGAGGCACCCGATAAGTATGAGAGAATTGAAGGTGGCTTCTGTCCAAAAACCACTTCAAAAGGAGTTATGCATGTAGCTATATGGTATGAAGTGTTGTACCACCATTCAGCTAGGGGTAACCATTGAGCCCACTGATTTTTATTTTTCAAGGAAAAACACCTCAAACATGTTTCCAAACACTTGTTGACAACTTCCATTTGGCCATCAGTCTGGGGATGATAAGTTGTGCTGAGATGCAATCCAGTGCCTTGTATCTTGAACAGTTCTTGCCAAAAATTTCTTATGAAAGTTGGGTTGCAATCAGAAACAATAGAGTGCGGCATGCCATGCAACTTGAAGACCTGATCCATGAAGATTTGAGCCACTGTGGATGCTATAAATGGGTGTTGAAGGGCGCATAAATGAGCATAATTAGAAAGGAAATCAACAACCACCATGATGACGGATTTATTTCCCGATTTGGGTAAGTCAATAATAAAATCCATAGAGATATCCTTCCAAATAGCAAGTGGAATCGAGATCGGTTGTAGTGTGCTCGATGATTTGACTATTTCTCCCTTGTTGCGTTGACACACATCACACTCAGCTACAAAATTACGAATGCCCTATTTCATACCATCCCATAAAAAAGAACGTTTGACCTTGTCATAGGTTTTGGTGAACCCGGAGTGGCCTGTTGTGGGTGTAGCATGAAGCTCAGAAAGTACCGTGGATTTAAGATTTGATTGTTTACTTAAATACAAATGGCCTTTGTATCGAAGTTCCTCATGGAGCCAAGAGTACCTTGGGGAAGTTGGAGCCTTAGACTGCAATTGGTGGATCAACTGCGAACTTTTGGGATCTTGTAGCCATTCCTGGCGAATGGCTTGGAGCCAATCTGGTACAATGAATCAAAGAGAAAAAAGGGATCCTTCGTCTTCATATTTTCGGGAAAGTGCATCCACAACCACATTATCTTTTCCTTTCTTATAAATGACCTCATAATCATATCCAAAGAGTTTAGTCACCCATTTTTGTTGTTCTGGGGAGGAAATGCGTTGTTCCAGAAAATACTTGAGGCTTTGATGGTCTGTCTTAATTTGGAAATGTTGCCCCAATAGATAAGGATGCCACAGATCCATGGCATGCAGAATAGCTAACATTTCCTTTTCATAGAAGGATTTGCCCAGATTTATTTCAANATCCAAAGAGTTTAGTCACCCATTTTTGTTGTTCTGGGGAGGAAATGCGTTGTTCCAGAAAATACTTGAGGCTTTGATGGTCTGTCTTAATTTGGAAACGTTTCCCCAATAGATAAGGATGCCACAGATCCATGGCATGCAGAATAGCTAACATTTCCTTTTCATAGAAGGATTTGCCCAGATTTATTTCAAATAGTTGCTTGTTGGTAAAGGCCAAAGTTCGACCCTCTTGCATAAGGACAACACCAATTCCTTTCCCTGAGGCATCACATTCCAACACAAAGGTCTTTGTGAAATCAAGAAGGGCGAGGAATGGAGTGGTGCACATGGCCATCTTCAAGGTCTGAAAATCTTGAGCAATGGTTGTAGTCCAATTGAAAGAGTTCTTTTTGAGGAGAGCAGTGAGAGGTGTTTCAATCTTCCCATAATTCTTAACAAACTTGCGATAATACCCTATTAATTCTAGAAATCCACACAAGCTCTTAAGAGTCTTTGGGTGAGGCTAGTCTTTCATAGCTTCAATCTTTTTAGGATCCACCCTTATGGCATCTTTGCCAACTCGATGACCCAAGTATTCGACTTCTGAGGCGCCAAAAGCACATTTAGACTATTTCAGGAAAAGTTGGTGCTGAGAGAGAAGATGGAGAACTTGATCCACATGAGCAAGATGGTTTGTCCAGGTTTTTCTATAGATGAGGATATCATCAAAGAAAACTAAGACAAAATGGCGGAGAAAAGGATGGAAGAGGTGATTCATGAGGCTTTGGAAGGTGGAGGGGCCATTACACAAGACAAAGGGCATGACCAAAAAATCATAGTGGCCCTCATGAGTTCTAAAGGAAGTCTTGGGAATGTCTGCCTCTTTCATACGTATCTGGTGGTAGCTCAAACGAAGATTCAGTTTAGTGAAGAATTGGGTGCCACTCAATTCATCCAGGAGCTCATCAATGACAGGAATGGGGAATTTGTCTTTGATGGTAAGTTTTTTGAGGGCATAGAAGTCAGGACACATTCGCCAAGAACCTTCTTTCTTCAAGACCATGACCACAGGATACGAGTAGGGGATCATACTAGGGTGGATAATGCCTGCATTAAGGAGATCCTAGACCATTTTCTCAATTTATTTTTTTTGGGAAAAGGGGTGATGATACAGACGGATATTGGGAGGAAGGCTTCCGGGTACAAGGGGAATGGAATGATCATGAACACCATGGGAAGGAGGGAGGATTTAGGGAGTGAAAAAGACCAATTTATGTTTAGAAAGGATGGCTTGGAGGTCTTGCGGTACCGAGGGTGTCTCTGTTGCTTGTATGGCATGGAGTTGGGCGATAACACCAGAATGACCCTTTTTGACCAGCTTTTCCATGCGATGGGAACTAATGATCTCAGATGAATTGACGGTGATGCCTTGGAACTTATATTTGTGGCCCTCCTGGTCAAATTGCATGGTTAAGTCTTTAAAATCCATGAGAATGGGACCCAAAGTCCTTATCCAGTATACACCCAACACAATGTCACAACCTCCCATGTCGATAGAAAACCTATGGGATTTCAGGTGGTAGTCACCAATTTGGAGACTCATATTTTCACAACGCCCTCCACATTTTATGGAACCACCATTGGAAATCATGATTTGGAAATTATTGACGGCATGGATGTAGCAATGAGTTTCTTGGGCAATGCGGCGATGAATGAAATTATGGGTTCTACCACTATCAACGAGAATGATGACCTTCCGATGCTTGATGTAACCGATTAGCTTGAGGGTTTGGGGAGCAGAGAAGCCAGTGAGAGCATTGAGGGAAATGACTGGTTCTACTTCGGGAGGGTCTGAGGGAGGGGTTATGTCAGTGGATTTAGTTGACTCAGACACAGAGGAATTTTCTTCATCTTCTTTCGAAATCTCCTCGGAGATGGCCATAAAAAGATTTTGTTCTTTACACTTGTGGCCCGAGAGATACTTTTCATCACAGTTATAACAAAGGCCTTTGAGTTGGCATTCATCCATTTCAGCCCTGGTTAATTTTTAGATCTTTTTTGGAGTAGAGGGAGTAGTGGGATTTACTGGTTTAGGGCGAGGGATAAAGGAGGGTTTGTGGTTTTGATAAGATACAACCTGTTGTGATTCTTTATCTCTTTTGGTAGACTCCACCCAACTCTCAGGCTGATCCATGAGGACATGGGCCCAAATTTCATCCTTGAGGCTGCTGATAAAATACTCTCGGAAAAATGCATCAGACATACCCTTTGTTCTAAAATTTAGGTGCTCAAACGAAGCTATAAAGTATTCCACTGTTCCTAATTGTTTTAGATTTTTCAAATGGCCCAAATGGTTGGTGTCAGTGTCAAAGCGTTCATAAAGATCTGCCACAAAGTGTGTCCAAGCAATATACCCTTGACGATAATTTTTTCTCCATTGTCACCATTGCCAATGTTCTTGATCTAGATGGAGAACACCATACCGAAGTTTGGCCAAGTCATCTATAATTTCATATAAAGAGAAGTAATGTTCCATTTGGGTTACCCAACCAGTGAGGTTCGATCCATCAAATTTGGTCACATCCACCCGTGGAAGGCGTAGGTCACGTTGAAAGTGATGGTTCTACAAGGTATGGGAATGAGAGGAGTGGTCACCTTCAATATGTGGAGGTGAGGAAGAGGAAGGGTTATCTATAGGGATATGTAGTTTGGTGCAGAGTGCCGAAAATACTGATTCAAGCTGGATGGTGAGGTCTTGTTTGATTTCCCCCATTGAGGATTGCATGGTTGTATTGATGGAGACAACAATTGTACTGAGTTTTTTCACTTCTTGTTGGGTCTCAATGAGACCAGATTGCAAGGTGTTGAAGCGAGCTTCCAAGTCTTGGCTACGAGTATGGACCATGATGATGAGGAAACTAAAAAGGAGCGGGCAGGGTAAAAAAATTTGGCCGAAAAAATGATATGGATGAATGTGATAAGGGCGAAGAGATGAATCCAATGGAATAGGTCTCAAATAATGGTGAAAAAATTTCCAGACTTTTTTTTTTTTTTAACAGAGTTATACTCTGGTCTGAAGAATATTGTAGAGAGGAAATGACTAAATGCTTAACCAGAAATAAATGTGTATTTACTTGGCAACCCAAACACAGTTGTATGGCAGTAGATCTTGTCTATTTTAATTTGTTTATGTTTCTGTTCCCCAAGGGTTAGGTATTCAAGGGTTCTACAGACAAGGGTTTGCCTTGTGCTATAGCTCTCTGATATACGTGCAGGGTCCAATAGTAGTACTCAGCCCAATATCTTAGGGAACTAACTAAAGAGGATGGACCGTACCCTTATCCATACTACCCGACTACCTAGGTACTAGAGAGTATCTCCCCGAGTGTTGTTCTTGGTGACACTATAGCAGTCAAGCGACCGATCGGTTTATCTAAAGAGGGCTTCAGGTAATCTAGGTCGATTTGTACACAAGTGTTGTCTGATGCGCTACCACTCAAAGGGGTACCAACAGGGGTTACAAGGGTGGCCAACAGATGTGTGCTTAAGTACCACTTGTATTTTCTATGTGTATGAATCCCTCAATTGTGGGTTTATGCACGTAACGACAGATCTTCGTGGTTTAAAGATGCCAAAATACGTCACTACCCTAAAAAAAAATTAACCCACACTTTCTGCCGAGCAAAGTGATCTGATACCACTTGCAATATACCAGATATAAAATGTATGTGGAACTGAAATAAAATACTAGTAATGGTAGAATAACTACAATATAACTAGAACATTCACCATAATAACACTGAAATGATATAAGAATAACAACAAAAATAACACTTTGAATCTAAAAGCAATGTTCATGGGCCTCTTTGAGTGGGCAACCTCTAGCTGAGCAGAGCTCTATTACAATAATATCCAAGCTAGGGTTCTCATACCCTCGACTCATATTTATACTAAAAAGAAGCATATAGAGGAAGATCCTTCTAGAAGTAGAAGCTTCTATTAGGTCTTCTTACATCCGCCTTATTCTATTTTATTGAAAGGCCTTATTAATATTGACCTTTATTACATTTGAATATATTTTTGTACCTATGTGCAAGTTAGGACCCTAACATAATGGATCTTCACTACTGCCACTGTTTTCTGATATCCAGGGTGCCCAACATAAGGCACATTATGCATTTCTTTCAAGATCATAATTCTCAACTCCTGGGAATCAGGTACATAAATTACGTTTTCGTACAAGAGTGTTCCATCGGCTTCCAATTTATAATCTTCCACTTTCTGTAGCATCTTACCTTGTTGTAGCTTTGCCACCAATTCCAGGTACTGCAAATCTGCATTTGCAGCTTCCAAAATTCTACCTTTGATATCAGTTTGATACATGCTAATGGATGTAGCATTGTTGACCCTTGAACAAGTTTTAAGGATCCTTGGTCATGTTTGACCTACTTTTGGGACTTCGACAGGATGTCGAAGGAGGAGCACAAATCGAAGTGAAGATCGCGGGATCTCGACCTATTTTTAGGGATTTTTGGGTTTTGGGCTATGTAACAGGTATGGGAACGTCTACCCATGGGTTTACCCATGTTTAGGCCCATTTTGTAATGTATAAATAGAAAGCTAGGTGATGTAAGAAGAGGCCAGTGTGCTAAGTGCAAAGAGATGTGGTGCTAAGTGCTATATTGTGCTGAGTGCAAGTAATGTAAGTAGTTGGATCTACGTGATTGAGTTAGCTTTGTGTGCATGAGAAATTACAAAGCTAAGTGCATGCGATTGTAAGAAAGGCTTTGTGTTGTGATATAGCTTGAGGAAGGAGGATCTGGCGAGGTGCACGCAGATCTCCTGTCCTATGGGGAGTTGGCTTTGTGGCTCTGTGAATTGAAAGAAGATAATAAAGAGAAGAAGAGTTGGTGGATGTATCCCCAGGTTGGGGGTGAACCACGTATATCCTGTATTGCTATGCTTTGTGCATTTTGTTTATGTGTTTACCTTCTTAGTGCTTTGACATAGATGAATGTTGGAGAGATATGTTTATGTTTTGTGCTTAATAATGTTAACGAATGCTAGATATAATCTATGTTGATGTGGTTAGTGCTTGAATATATCGGATCTCTGTGAATACTGCGCTGCTCTATTATTAGGGTTTATCTGCGCTATAAACTAAGGCTGGATATTAATGAACTATAACTACTAAGTGCTCTGTAAAGGTGTTAGAATTATAGATCGGTATCCCAGCTAAGGTTGCAGACATCTGCGTCCTGCAACCACCCCTGCCTCTACCTCGGGTGATACTTCATCTGCTTCACAGGTGTTGTTGAAAGGGTCGGTAGTTAGGGTTTTGTTGGTGTGCTCTTGAATGTTGAACCCTAGGTCTTCCCCTGTGCCAACAAATGGTTCTGTTGCCGGGACCTGAAACTGTGATTGCTGGGAACTGTAGAAAAGAAAATATTTGTGCATAGATCTGTTTCCCTAGTGCGCAGTATTTTAATTGACCTGTAAATCTCCGTGCTAAGAAGAAAATTCATATCTGAAGAAAAAAGTTAAGATCTAAAGGCTTTGTTCTTTGTTAAAGGTAATAACAGTGGAATTTTTTTATTGAAAAGGTAAGATAAGTGGAAAATTTTGTTTCAAAAGTATGGATCTAGGTATGTTCGATAAATTTTGTCTTAGCTTGAAAAATAAGGCACAGTTAAATGAAATAAGGTTTGATATGAGCAGATCTGATAGAAATAATGGAAGATATGTTATTCCTATCCATAGAACGAATGTTTGGACTAACAAATGGATGCAGGACCCTATAAAGAATTATTTGCAGGTTAGATACTATGACCCTAGTGTATAGTACAAGAAAGGCTAGAGATCATTTCAAAGAAAAATAAGAGTAACCCTTTGTTATAATTGCAGAAGACCGGGACATATTGCTAAGGAATGCCTTGGTAAAAGACACTAGTACATATGACCAAATTTGCGACATTTTTTCGTTGATATTGCCACACTTATCCATCGCAATTTCCATGAAAGCCAAGATTTTTTTTCGTCGGAATAATTTCGTTGCTATATCCACAATCCAGGTGTGCATGGAAACATTGACGAAATAATATCTCCACGTGTCACCACCTTCAATATCGGTTAACCCTATGCATCGTCGCAATTACGATGGAATTACGTCACAATAAAAACGAAGAAGTGTGGCAATTACGACAAAAATTCATCGCAATTGCGACGAAAAGTTATGCCAAGCCAATAAATTATGATGCATATGTTGAATGTGGGATGCAAAACCGTTGCAACTTGAGACGAAAATCTGTGGCAATATCGACAAAAATATATCTCAAGACCAAACTTACGATGCAGATGTTGTATGTGCGATGAAAATTCATGGCAAATTGCGACGAACTTTCGTCGCTATTGCGACGGTTGTGGTAAAATACAAAATTTGTTTTCGACGATCTATCGTCGATATTGCGACGATGACTTTAAGTTTTAAAAAAAACATTACATGAGATATAGTATTACCGTATTACATTGTAATATGGTATACCATATTATATGCCATATTACAATGTGATATGGTAATGCCATATTACATTGTAATATTGTAATATTCTATTGAAAGATGAATGTTAGAGAAAATGTGTAGATCTTTTAGATTGAACAAGATATATATATATATATATATATATATATATATATATATATATATATATATCCCCTACAAATAATCAA
>JASDQU010104621.1:328085-341247 GCA_032191745.1 Picea mariana | reverse complement strand
TTAACATTACACTATTTCTCTTTACCTGTCTCTGTAGCTGGGATAGTTGGTGCATTAATTTTCTGTCCACTTGGTTGCTCTCGCATTTCACCCTCCTGAGCTACATGCTCTTCAATTTTGAGAAGATAATATATAAGTATAAGTCAGGAAATAAATATCTACAATCACAGTAAATATTTCTAATTCTGAAGCATACATACCAGAATGGGTACTCTGCATTACACTATCACTAGACATGTGGACCCTTGTATGATGCGGTGTTTGCTGAATACCGCTTGATTCACTACTGTGGTAGCACTGTTGCTTGAAAACAAACATAAATACTTAGTTAAGGGTGATATAATAAAATATGAATAGAATTTACAAGCATGCTACTGCGGTTTCCTTATTCATTTGATTTACCTGCGTGGTTGGGGAGATAGGATTCTGGCCCAAGATTTTTCTTTATTCAATCACACTTTTAAAACCATGCTTGTAACCAAGCTTCAGATCCTCCTCGGTGGCAGCAGTGTCGAACATACTTAACTGCAATGTATAACACCATTAAAAATACAAATAACAAAAACATATATTTGTTCGCTACTGTTAAATAAATATTAACCATAATTAATCATTTAAATCTTATTATTCAGGCTTTGAGTTTTCCGTAGCCACCCTAGCCTAGTTTATGCTAGCCGTGTTTTTCCACTCTGGCCTTTGTTGCTTTGGATGTGTCTTCCACTCTTTCTCGGGAACCATGGGAGGGTGCTCGTGCTTGATGTCTATTTGCAATTTATCCCTATATTGGGCCCTGGTGTATTTTAAATTCTTGCCGGCCAACTTTGTAACCACTTTCTTGTTGAAAGTGTTGCCAAACAAGTTTACCATGTGATCTATTAAATCATATTTATTTTTTCTATCTTGGCCATTCCACCATGTGTGAATGGTGGGGCAAAACAACTCCAATGCTTTGTCATGTAAGTTTCTATAGAAAACATTGTTTCCTCTAGTAACGTGTTATCCATTAATCAATTAATAATCTCAAGAAATGTCCATTTCAATTTCATGAAAAGAATGAATCAATTAATGGGACAATTACCTACAATCTTCTAAATCTTTATTGGAACACATGCGTCATCCACCAGAAAGGTGACATCTAGTGATCCAATTCTTTTAATTTGTTCTGCTCCATACAGAATAGTATCTTGTGAACCTACACTATGTTCCTCTCTGGAGTCATCATGTGGAGTCCCAAGCTCCGTCTCATCATGCTCCGGCATGTCATGCCGGTTAAAATCGCCCCGCTCATCAATGGATTTGAGGGGAAACTCAGGAGGCTAAAAAATCCTCACTTGTGCTTTGCTATGTCGACCTTTTCTTTGCATTGGACCCTCACTGCTACCTATAGAAGTTGCAGAATCGATAGGTTCCCCACGCATGGGGTTTAAAAACTCCTACAAAAAGAAAAATTTTCCTTATCAGATCATATACAAAATATAAAACTAAAAACGGATATGAAATTGTCATAGCTAATAAATATATGTAAAGATGCCACTTACCCCAAAATTAGTTATTGTATTTTGTAGCTCTACAATTTGTGCCCTGTCCTCCTGTGTCAGACGTATTTTTCTAATCAAACCTAGATATTCCATGTTATCCTTCTTCAAGGCCTTCGTTACCGTTGTCATTGAGTTTTTCGAATAAAATATTTCTTCCTCATCAATATCCTTTGTGGGAGCCTAGACAGAAGTTGACACAATAAATCAATCAATAAAAGTTATGAAATTCACTTGTAACATTTAAAAAATGAAATATTGGAGTAATATCAGAAAAAAAAATAATGAAATTTCAGAAATTTAGTTGTTGTAGTCATAAGTTTTTAATGTATTTAACATTTACCTGGTGAGGCACTGCTGGTGCCTTTCCATGGTCACCCTTGAGAGATGTAGTGGGTGAAACTCGGACACAGTCATCCTAGACAGAAGTTGACACAAGAAATCAATCAACAAAAGTTATGAAATTCACCTGTAACATTTAAAAAATGAAATATTGGAGTAATATCAGAAAAAAAAAATAATGAAATTTCAGAAATATAGTTGTTGTAATCATAAGTTGTTACTGTATTTAACATTTACCTAGTGAGGCACTACGGGTGCCTTTCCATGGTCAGCCTGGAGAGATGTAGCAGGTGAAACTCAGACACAGTCACCCTTGACAACAGTTGACACAATAAATCAATCAACAAAAGTTATGAAATTCACCTGTAACATTTAAAAAATGAAATATTGGAGTAATATCAGAAAAAAATAATGAAATTTCAGAAATTTAGTTGTCATAGTCATAAGTTGTTAAGGTATTTAACATTTACCTAGTGAGGCACTGTGGGTGCCTTTCCACGGTCACCATGGAGATATGTAGCGAGTGAAACTTGGACACGGTCACCCTGGACAGAAGTTAACACAATAAATCAATCAACAAAAGTTATGAAATTCACCTATAACATTTAAAAAATGAAATATTGGAGTAATATCAGAAAAAGAATAATGAAATTTTAGAAATTTAGTTGTTGTAGTCATAATTTGTTATTGTATTTAACATTTACCTGTCAAGCTATGGACCATGAAGTTTTAGATTTCCCTAGAATGATTGCTAAGTTTGAAAGAATGAATATGAGACAAGATAACCCTGAGGAAGATCAAGAAATTAAGACTATGGAAGAACCCTAGAAAGAATCAGAAATTGTATTACTACAAATGAAAGAAACCCTGAATGATCACATAAATATCAACTTATCAGAGAGATTCAAAGAAAAAAAGTGCATAGTGTTGGATTACTTAGAGGGGTGGTGAATCAATAATAGCATAATTATAATCCTTTTTCTTCAAATTTTATATCAATGTAGAATTATTATCCAGTAATGAGCAGTAAGAAATAAACAATCACACACATACATAGTACACCGGTGTTTTACGTGGAAACCCAAATCTGGAGAAAACCACAAAATTCTTTTTCTTATATGTCTTGAATAATTACATTCATTGGAAGCACCATCTTCCTTTGTTTTCCAGCTGCAACTGGAAGGAGGCTCCAACCCCCTAGTTTCTCAGGCTACAACCTGAGGGAAGATCCAACTCCCCAATTGTCTGGCTACAACCAGAAGGAGGCTACAACCCCCTATGTTCTTGGGATACAACTGGAAGGTGGCTACAACCACCTGTCCTTGCCCCATCCTACCACCCTGAAGTAGAAGTAGAATGATGGAACAACTGTCACACTATCATTCTGAGATATACCGTTGTAAAAATGTACCAATAAATATGTACCATGCATCAACCATGCATCAACCTGTACCTCAACCTGTAATCAACCTGTACCATAAACAAGTGCATCAACCATGCACCAACCTGTACTAAACAACCTGTAATCAACCTGTACCATAAACAAGTGCATCAACCATGCACCAACCTGTACCAAACAACCTGTAATCTACCTGTACCATAAACAAGTGCATCCATCCATGTACCAAGTGTGTACTAATCATGTGTCAACTATTCATCAATATGTACCAACGTCATCAACTATACACCTAATGTATGTGCCAACACATCAACTACTTGTCTCAACCATGTAATCAACATGTACCTCAACCAAACTCCCTCATCAATTTCATCATCCAAATCTGATTTGTAGCTCTGTAATATACCTGGTGTATATGATCACATTCCTGCAAACCTTCTTTAACTTTAACAACAAGAGACTAGCATTTTCATCAAACTTTTCTTTAGTCTCACATGCCTAGTTTTGGATTAGTCAACAACCCTAACTTGAAGTAATCATAACTTTGAACCTGCAATGTATAAATTTCTGAAACTGATACACAATTTTATTCAATGTGTTTCATGCAATTCTTCTGGGTTTCACTACTTGGAACCTCTCAGAAAAGGAGTTATAGCAAAAATGGCATACCTTTCTGAATTCTGGCTTATTCTAGAGAGCTTCCTTGTAGAGCATGCCACACATGAAATATTCATTGAATTGAATGGAAAATGTTACAAACCATACTACATACTATACCCTAATCAACACATTTTGTCTCGCTGAATTTGGGTCTGTTATGAAGAAGTTATGACATTTTTACCCGAAACACCTGTTTTTGACTAGTTTAAGAACTAGCCACAAACCCTATTTTCCACGGAGTGTAACTCCCAAAATACAACAACCCACAAGCTGAATTTTTTACCACAGATACTTGGGTATGTTTTTACAATGGAATAATAATTTCATGGTCTGAATCATTATAGAAAACAACTTATAGCGAAAATGGTGAGAGGACCTATAAATAACAAACCTTAGAAAGCACCATCAAAAGAATTTATCCTTCCTTGCATTTCGGCCTTCTTTCTTCACCTTCCCTTAGAAATTCAGCTTATATATTCTTGGTTACCTTAGACATCTATAGATATTCAATATTTTGAAGTGTGATTAAATTGAGAGAGCCTTTCCTCTTATTTATACTCTCCAAGTATCTTCCTTAAAAACATATTCTAGGTCACTTGGCCCACTTTCCTTATTTTAGGGTTAACCCACTTCTAATTTCTCCATTAAATTTATTATTGAGCTGGTCTGAGGGAGACATAAGGACTTGTTTATACCCAGAAAAACCATCCAACAAGGATAATATTTTAGAACCAGATACCTATTGAAGTATATGTTCCATGGGAGGGATAGGGTAGTTGTCTTTATCAGACGCTCGGTTAAGATTTCAGAAATCGACACATAGTCAGATTTCACCACTCTTCTTTCTGATAGGGACAAGATTAGAGACCCATTGTGTGTGCCTTACTGGGAACATTATTTTAGCATTCAGGAGTTTGTTTAATTCTTTCTTGACCATTGGTTCGAGTTTTGGGTGCATTTTCCTTAACTTTTGTTGAAAAGGTTGGGTCTGGGGTTTCATGGGAATAATGTGTTGTATGATGTTAGGATCAAAGGTTTTTAGGTCGTCGTACGTCCAGGCAAAAACATCTTTAAATTCCTTAAACAACTTGATAAATTCTACCTTTTCTTGCTCAGAATACCCCAACCCTAAATTAATCCACTGTGGGTTGTCTTTAGTTCCCAATTTTACTTTTTCATGTGTCAAGGAGGAACTATTCGTTTTACAATTCACTGATTTTCTAAACTTATCGTGAAGATCATAAAAATTTTATAATCAAACCATATATTTCGGGATAGAGTTTACCATGTCTGATGCAAATTCTAGGGATCTCGGATCTGGTATTACCATAAAGTCGCGAAGATTTTCGTCATGGGTACCTTTGTCGATCACTATGCCCTAGAAAGTTTCTTCCACATGCAGAAAACTTATGATCTGTTGATCATCATCAAAAACTCTCCAATTCGTGATGTTGTCTGGGACGGATGGTCTGAAAAATAGTTCGACGGAAAATGCATTCGGAGATAGGCCTTCTGTAGGAAAAAGTTTTGAAGCGGTGTTAGCTAACAAATCAGCTTCAGAATTATTCAATCTAGGAATAGAATTTATGTTAAATGCGGAAAACTTGTTCATCAAATTCCATACCTCAGTATGATAGCTTTTTAGGTGCGGAGATAAACAGTGGATAGAATTTTTTACCTGTCTAACCATGATTTTCGAATCACCAAAGACAGTCAAATTTTGAATGTTCAAATCTAGTGCTTTTTTGAGACCTTGCAGGAGTGCCTCATATTCGATCGTGTTGTTTGTACATTTGAATTCTAATCGGCAAGCAATCAAAGACTTGTTACATGCTAGATCGATGAGCACGCACCCTACACCAGCTCCTTCCTTAGATTTTGACCCATCAAAGTAAAGGGACCATATTTGATTTTCGTTAGGTGCATGTGACCACTGAGAGATGGCTGTTGACTATGTACATGTCATAATTTCAAATTGTTGTTCCAGGTCAGTGATGGTAGAAGTTTTGGCTATGAAATTGCCGAAAAAAGTATCCATCCCCTATATTTCAGACGAATTGGCAGAAGGAGTGAATGATTCATTGGGATCATTTAAATCAATTACTGTGAACTTCAGATAACGTTCACGATTTACCTTGATTCTGTTAGGCTTTCCATTCTCGGGTAGCCACAAGTGAGACCAATCTGTTGCAAAATAGCCATGTAATTTTTTGGACCAATCTCTACTTAAAAACAAACCATAAACTTCTAGGATATCTACAACAATAATATCAATCACTTGATGGACTTTAGGATTAGATGAAAATCTTATAAGCACATTTTTTAATTCGCCTATCACTTTAACACTAGTTCGATCAAGCTGGATAATTTTCAAGATGGACGATTTAACTTCGGCATTAATCTTCTGACAGGAAAACCAAGGCATTACATTAGATGATGCACTTGAATCTACCATACAATTATGTACATTCCTATTGAAGATTTCAAAAGTCAACAAAAATGGAGGGACATTTCTGCGAGTATTAACAATAGAAGTTTGTTGTTTTTTAATCACAGCCTCCGAAACTGGTTTATCTACATTTGTTACACTATTTACAGGAAGGTCTCTTTTATCATGAAGCTCAGATGTAGTTTTGGCGGAGGCCTTCTGAGGAATTTTGGGGCTGTTTTGAACACCTTTGTTGTTGTTCGGATTGCTATTTTTGTTGTTCTCTACAATATTCTGCAGCATCTTTTGCAAAAGAAAATGGAATTTTAATAATTCATAAACAGAGATGTTATCCCTAAGATTTTTTAGATCTTCAATCAAATCATAATCCAAACTTGGGTTTGTTGAATTCTGTTTAGGCTCAATTGATTTAGGCTATTTTGGAGGTAGAGTAGTTGCAAGTTTAGAAGAAGACTTATTTGTTGTCTTTCTCCTGGTATTATAAGGATGCACTGTTTTGAAATTAGCTTGAAAAATGCTATTTGAAAAATGTCCGAAAATGTTCGGAGAGGATTCATCTTCTTCTATTGTTTCTTGTTTAGCTACCTCTTCAGGAATCTCGGGAGGAATCAAGTTATCGTGTGCTTCTAGGATCCTTTGAATAGAAAATTGTAGGCTTTCTAGATTTAGGCCTTTAGAATTTGAGTTAGATCGGTTTGTGGGAAAAGGCTTCCTAAAAGGGGGTTTGTAAGGTCCTTTGCTCGAAGAAGCTTCTTCAGCCAACCTTTTCAAATCTATAACTTGATTGGATAACTTCTGAACAACTTTCTGTAAGTTTTCTAGATCCAAACTTTCTGGTTGAGCTTTGTTTTGGGGAGGTCTAAGAAGGATTTCGATTTTCTTCTTGGAGGATGAACTAGTCTCTATCTCATTACCAGTATTGTCTTTTAAGCTGAGAATATCTTTCTCGATCTGACTAGCCTCTTCGAAGTCTTCTATCAATGTGGCTTTCTTGGACCTCTTTACCCAAATGGCTATTTTTTGATGTAAGTCTTTCGTGTAGTATGTGTCAATAAGGTTCTCGGCAGGCATCAAATCTATGGGGATTCAGTTCTTTAGTGTCAGGAACCATTGATTAAAGTATTTTATCTTTTCTTTGGGGTTCATTTTTAAACTAGAAAGCTCCATGACTAGAATTTCAGGAGACTTGTCGTCTCTGAACTTCTCAAGGAAACAAGACTCAAATTTATCCAATCACACGATGGTGTAGGGCTGTTGGGAAAAGTAGCAGGTAGAGGCATTGCCTTCAAAGGTGTAGGGAAACAATATGCACACTACGTCTTTGTGCTCAACACTACGGAGCCTAATGGATAGCATAAACATTTTGATGTGATCTTCGGCGATCTGCTTGGAGTCTTGGTCAAATTTAGGGAGCCATTTCTCTGGGTGTTTAGGTAAAGGATGTTGGGGCCCAGGTATGGCCACTACATCTTGGTCGAGCCAGGGTCTGGTGGGACTGTTCGGATTGGCCATAGGTGTGGGTGGTGTCGAAGGATGAGATGAGGAACTGCCTTCGTCTGAGTATTCTTCTCTAGAAGAAGAAGGAGATGAAGGGGGTGGTGATGGTGGAATACCAGATCCTCCTGCTGCAGGAGTGAGGATATGATCTGGATCCATAAGTTTTAAGGTAATATCAGTACCTATGAGTTTCTCTCTGATATCAAAGAAGTATAATGGTTGTTTCAAAGGTCGACTTGGTTGTCTGATACGGGATAAGGCACTGTGTGTTCTTATGAGGGATTGACTAACAATCTCTTGTATGTCGCCACCTGGGGGATTTGGAGTTACTGGTTCAACTGTGATCCATAGATCGTTGTTTGATGTGGTTGTTGTTTGAGGGAAAATGTTGTCATATGAATGACTTCTAGTTACTATAGGTGAGCGGGTAGGTGGGGGAGGATTCTTGTGACCTCCTTGTGTCATTAATAGTTTTCAGGCCCTCCTTCTAGCGCCATTTGTTGACAGGCAAAATTGACCGCTCGTCAACTGGAGGAGTGAATCCGGTCCGGGGTTGTCTAATTAACCCAAGCTATTTGGATTAATTCACTTTGACGGGTTTAGAGGCTCCATTGGCCGATATAAGTTCTAAATAAAGAGGGAAAAAACTAAGGGGGGAAAAACAATAACTTACTAAATAACAATTACTAAAAACTATATGTATATCTAAGTAAATATATATGTACAAATTAAATATTATATGTATGATAATTCTATATATAATCTATACAAAACACGAGTTTTAATCTAAACTTGTAAAAATCAAATGTAGATTTATTACTTTTAGCAATAATAATAAAGCAAGTGTAAACAATATCTAATTTTTTGGTTTTGTTTTCTTAAAGGTATACATTCATGACATCACACATTAAACATCCTAATTAAACAGAAAAATAATTGACGACAAAAAATGTTTTATATAGAGAAAAATTCTATATTCAGGACACTAATGAAATCAAATAACATGCTAACTTATTACTGTATCAAATGTCTGTCCGTTGTTGAATATCCAACCACCTTTATCTGATGAAGTAAACCTGCTACAGATCTTGGGACTGCCCCTAATAAATGAGGAATGATAATGCTGGAGATTGAATCATAACAACAGAACAATGAATAGATACAGTTACAGTAATCATATGATTTGCAAATTGCTACGACGAGATAAATCTTCCTGTAAGAACTTGCATGGAGACATTCAACATAAATTAGAGATACATCTACTAATTTAAATTTGATAGATGATCACTGTGTGTTTTGTTCTGAAACACGAGATATGGACAGCATATATAAATCGAATGATTCAACTTGCAATAAACTATGCCGACAAAAGCAATCATAATCTATTATCAAATTGAAATAAACATAACTTGAATGAAAACATCACACAGAAAAGCTAAAGCTGTAACGTGCATCATATTGCATTCAAGTTTGTGATAAAAATGTCCATACTCTTGCCCCGGGCCGAGATGATCCCATGTTTACAAAATAATATGTTTATATAGGTTTCAGGAAACATAATCGTTTCCTGTTGATAAGATCAAATTTGTTTCAAAAATATGGGGGATGCAACCACCCTAATTTTACTAGATATCAAAACACTATTAACAGTCTAATTCTGTTTACTCAAAATAAAAAATTGATATGGCTGGGAGACCTCAAAAGTGTCTCATATCATCTTGGAAATCATGGGCTCCTTAATCATCCTGAAAACAAATGAAAATGAGAAGATCTCAGATATGTTTTCAATTATCAAATCAAACAATTCGAATTTTCTTAACTGGCTACAGAATCTTGCGATTCTGTAGCTAGTTATAATAGAAAATGCAATCATATTTTATTAAATAAACAAAACAAACTATTCTTAATAAGAAAAATAGTTTATTCAATCAAATCGAATATCCTAACTTAAGAGTGACATAATCATGCTAAAAATTAAAAAAAATCATATGTCAAATCATGGAATCAGAACGTATCAAGAAATTTTGGAATTAACGATAGTTGTTGCTGCCTCTACGTTTTTGAAAATGACATGACCTATAGTTTTCAATTATTTCTCCTTCCCTTGGATAATGGATTCAAGTCTGTTGTTTTCATTGGTCAACATATCAACTTGGTCTCTTAAAGACTTGAGTCGTGACTGTAGCAGTGGAAAATCAGTATAGTACCTGTCGATCCACGATCGACACTCGTCACACTGTGACTGTAAGGAATTTTCATTAGCACTAACAACATTATGGGTCAAAGAATCCTCCATGCGAATGGTAGGCTTATCACAGAGCTGGGTGCTAGGAAATTCTGGGTTGTCCTTTAGACAAGGAGGCAGATTGTTAACATAGTCATAGGGTCGGTCAGGGTATAGCCCAAATGACACGGGGTCCTCTTCAGCCAGGAATTTTTCAATTTCTAAGTCTGAATCTTCACTCACTTAAATCATGTTGATTGTGTCTGCACAGGGTTTCATTTTATTTTGAGCACATCGAGAAATTAAGCGACCAGCTCTTTTTTTCTTGAAATTGACATCAACACTGCCTTTTAGCTTCCTTCCTGTAGGTTTCTTAATAGTTTTAGTGCAATTCTTTGGATGTGTAACTGGTCGATTTTCCTATTGGATGACATTAGGGTAGTCCGAGGGTTCGTTATTAGGGGAAAAATCACAGGCCTGGAGTGGTGGAGAAAAGGCCATAGGGTTCACAAGGGTTTCTACAATGACCAGCTTATGTACCTGTCCCAACTCATGGTTACCAAAACCATTTCGTGAAATGAACGCATCCCAACAATAATTTTGTGACTGTAACTGGTGCACGAGGATGATTTTAATCATACCATGATGAAATAAACTCGAATCTGACCTCTGTTTCCTAAATCGTTTACCCATTTTATACAGACTTCTAAGCAGGTAGTAAGGCATATTCAACAAAAAACCAATAAAACTCATAAGCAGGTATAGATGATATAGGAAAACAAGTCTGAATCGACCCTCACAAGTGATGAATTGCTTCACTACAGCAAGTAAATCATGCCACCTAGGTTTCAAAAACAAAATTGGCATACCTCGATCACAGCTGGTTATTTTTCGTGAGGTAAACAGTAAAGTCCAAGGGACCTCCTCCACTTTCGCATTCTTGAACCATTTTTGACCAACTGCAAGCAATCCCATTGTTTGGCTTAAGAACTCTTCTATTACTTCTAACTACACATCACCGATCTTTTCCCTACAAACATCAAAGGTTAAGGAAAATTCTTGGGCGACCTGAAGGTTAAAACCCTAAAATTTTTTGATGAACAAATGCCAACCATTCCTTTCTAAATATTCCCTAGCATTATCATACAAAAGCAGGGTCTGGACACCATTCGGTTCGACCCTTACTACTGGAGCCATGCTGAATGGATGGGTTATTAACACAGGATACACAGGTAGGGTTTGGAAAAATGCCACAGAGCCATAGCCCCGAGCCTTATCAATGCATGCTGTGGTAATTCAAATGGTGGGCAAAGTGTTTATCACAATGCATGTGAGCAAATTCGTGAATCCCGAGACCATGCTCAGGAGTAATGGCATTCTGTACTACACATGCCACCTTGGCATTGGGTACATGCTAGGATCAGAGTACTTGAAAACATAGTGCACGCATAAAACTTTGTTTGCAAAGATAGGTGAGTTTACAAAAATTGAATAGCCAAAGGTTTCATGAAAGAAATATGATCAAACATCAAACTAAAATTAATACAAAAATCAAATATCAATTGATGGGGGTCTTTCGTTCAAACAGCCATAAGTTTCTTAGGCACTCTTAGAATCGAAAGGGTCACAAACAATGAGAGCAACATGCTTATAGAAAGAAATCGCAATTCTGTAATGGACGATATGCTTTCAATGAAATTTTAAAACAGAATGATAATGACAATTGCAAGTTTTCATGCTTCCAGTCATGAAAATGAAGCGTGAATAGATGATAGGTGAAATGCGACGATTTACAACTGTCGTTTAGAGAAACGCTTATGCAGAGTAATAAAATTTCATAGACCTTGTGTAGGAAGCTTATAAAAATGATAATTATATACTTGTTGCCAACAGGTTGTCACACCAAATGGCGATTGACCAATGAAACTGAATGCCCAACTCAGTGAGAAAATGTTGTAGCCACATACCCTGAATGGTTATGTTAACTACCCCTATGTACTCTTCCTCGACTGAATATAGAGGAATGGAAGATTGCTTCTTGCTCGACCAACAGAAAGGCCTAGAACCAAGACTGAGTGAGTAACCAGATGTGGACTTGCGATCAACATTGTCTCCAACCCAGTCAGAATCAATAAACCCAATGAGATATAATGTAGAGTCTATTTCATAATGAATCCCAAAGGTGATGGTTCCCTGCATGAACCTGGAAACTATGACAACTGCATAGAATAGGTTTGGTCTAGATTGTGTGAGATACAACAAGCTCCCCACTAGCTATCTGTATAGTGTGATGTCAACCAATGGAGTGTCCCTGCCATCCTCAAGTTTGACCCCTAATAAGAAAGGAGTCGTAGCAGACTTGCAGTATTTCATGTGAAATCTCTTAAGGAGACCGTGTCCATACTTGGCATGAGACAGTTTTATGCCTGATGCATCATGACTGATCTCGATTCCAAGGAATAAGTGTAGCATACCCATGTCCATCATCAAAAACCTATCATGTAGAATCCTCTTGACTACAACAATCAGTGAAGTTGAGCAACCGATGATCAACAAATCATCAACATAAAGAACTAAGAGTAGAAGTAAATCAGTCATCCTGAGCATGTAGACATTCGGTTCTAACTTACAATGTACAAATTTTGGTGACAACAGGTAGGAGTCCATCTTGTCATACCATGCCCTCAGAGCCTGCTTGAGGCCATAAAGGGACTTGTTCAGTTGACAGACCAAATATGAGTCCTACATAAATCCCTGGGGATACTCCATATAGATCTCCTCAGAGAGATAACCATGAAGAAATGCATTCTTCATGTCCATTTGATGCACTTCCCATCCCTTGATTTTTGCAATGGCAAGTGCTAATCATATGGAATCTGTTAAGAACCAAACTTCAATATAGCATAGAAAAACCTCAGGGAAAGTACTCAACGCCTTGAAAAAGAGATAATTTCATATAATAAGCCTCTTCGAGGGGGCAACCTCCTTTTACCCCACTTAAATGTTCAAGTACAAGATGATTCAAAATGAAAATGTATCCTTGGTTTATATAGGAG